>JASDQU010683106.1:17053-28488 GCA_032191745.1 Picea mariana
ATAATTTTTTTTTTTTTTTAGATTGTAGATATTGGTCTCTAGTGCGACCTATAACTCATTTTAAAAATGGTTAATCTAACAAAATGTTATAGAAATAGGTATGTATTTTAGCATTTTGTTATATGTAGAAAAAAAATAGATTAAAATTAGTAAACAATATTAATTTTAAAAAATAAAATATATATTTAGAATTAACATAGTTTGTTGTTTCATCAATAATGGATTTGTGTAGCCTATAGAAAAATAACGTAAAAAAACAGTGATATAGAGAGGTGTTTATAAAAATGGAGTTTTTTTTATGTATTTGTGGGTTAAACCACCAGGTTTGTCATCTAGAGCCTAAATGTGAGGAAACCAACTCAAAAAACACTTATTCTAGAGTTATCACATCACTCCCTCCCCAAAAAAAGATGAAATGAAAATAATGGGTGTCTAATTTATGAACACACACTCCACTCCTTAAAGCATGTGCTTGTTCCCAAAACACATGTTTGTTCCTAAAACATGTGTGCATTATTAGGAAAATGAATGTGCACTCATTGATGTTAACATTCTCTCTCTCTCTCTCTCTCTCTCTCTCTCTCTACCCAACTCACGCTCTCCATACTCTCTCCACATTCCTCCCTCTCCCTCCCTTTAGATAAGTTCTCATGTTTCCTTGACGCCTTCAATATTCCGGGAGATGTTGAAATTGTCAGAGCCAAACCTAGTCTACAAAGGGGAGGAAGCCAGGAATTTTCTAAGAAGAAACAAATAATGGAATCGAACTTCTTCAAGAATATTTACACGACCCTGCATCAATGTCAGAAGATATGTCTAGGATTCAACCAATTTCTTTTAAAAATAGTAATAAACAATTTTCCTAGTTATTTACACGAATTGTTGGCCAAGATTCTACATAAACCATTCTTTAATTGGCATTGTATATATTTCATTTCACAGCTCATGAAAATGAGGTCTTCGATTGGGCGAAGATTATTTCAAATGAGATTGCTACACAACTGACAAATTTAAAGAATGAAAAGAAATTTTTAATGTCCTCTTTTTGTTATTTTCTATCACCTATTGATACACTTTTAAGGATTTAAGGTTTCACATCTTTTTTGAGAAAACATAAAAGAATTCCATACCTCGTCCTTGGAAATTTGGTGAAATTATTCTTAGAGTAATTTCCTAGATTCACGAATATGCCACCTACTTCAACCATTCCAACCTAATATATGCAGAGGATATCAAGTGCTTTGACCATAGTCATGTTTTTTACAATCATTTGATTTCAGTTGGGCTCAACCATGCACTCATAAACACATTTGTAAGTTGAGAAGAGGAGAATGATATCCATAACCATAATAATCAAGAAGTTGATAGAGACTCTGGTGATATAGAAACTTTCATAAGTACCATAAAACATCACAAGGAAAGAGGTAATCCTTCAATGAGAAGAATGCTCAGTCACCAACTATTTCTCGAAGAAATGTTATACCCAAAACAAACCCTTAGCCCAGGACATCACAACAAAGAAAAATACAAATTAATAATTCAGGGGATGATGAAGACAACAACCCTCCTCAGGGGAACTTATAGAACCCCCAAAATTTAAATGTTAAAAGAAAAAGAACCAATTCATAGAAAGAGGGAGGAGAAACACATGCACCTGAAAATGATTCGTTATTGGATAATATGGACTTGGATGTGGATATAAAAAATATCACTTTCCTAGATGTAGAAGAACCTTCTAGAGAAAATGTAGAATATATTTCTACACTCATGGTCCAGGAGGAGATATTTTCTTATGAATACACTTTTGTTGTACCGAATCCCTCTTTTGATAGATATTATAAGAAATTTGTCTTTGAAAGAACCACATAGAGTAAAAGTGGAAAGTTCTGGTCTATCATTGATACACGAAACATGTTGCCTTCTAGATTGTCGTTCATTAATTAAGTTATAGGCGATGCACTGGATTTTTCAATTGTCAATATGGAGGAAGAAAATTATCGATTGAAAGAGAAAATTAAAGATTTGGAAGAAACTCTCATGCCTTCACCTATTCTGGTTTCCCCCGTTGCCATGATTCAGCTCGAGATTTTTTTTCAAGAAACCCAAGAGTCAAGTTCTATAGTCAAGGAAATTTCAAATTTGATTATTTCCACTTGACAATTTTTCGAAGAGAATATTAAAAAAAGGATTTCATTGATTTTAGAGTTATGGGATATGAGAAAATCTTTGCCTCTCTCAGCTTGAGAATTCAAAACAATAGGAAATATTTGAATACATATCTAAAAAATGATGAAGGTTTTTATACAGATGGAGTTGTGATGTTTGTATTAAAGGTTTCGACAATGATAGAAAACATGAGAAAACAAAAACATTTACCTTCCCCAAGCCACATCAAACAAATAAAGGCCTTCTAGATTTAAAAAATCAATGTATTGAAGGGATTATCAACTCAATTGATTGATTTATTTGGAAGGAATACAAAATCATACTAAAAGATTCTTGATTAAGATACCATTGACACCACTATCGATGTCTCTGACCCTAACTATATCTCAAATTCAATGCTCATGACTTGACAACAATTTGAAGGACAAGTTGAAGAATTAAAAGGGCATCAACTAAAAAGTTTGATATTATGAGTGAATTTACAAATGATGATATCGACAACTGGCTTGTTGATTATACCAATAAAAATGAAGAAATTGAAAATACTTTGCAAAATTTATCTTTTGATCATAGAGAAATAAAAAAGGAGTTGTTTAATATTAAAGTAAAAAAAGAATTGATTTTTTAATCGAAAAGGGATTATATTCAATAATGGTTAAACAACTCAATTGTCAAGATTTTCGAAATACTAGCAGAAGCAGTTACTACTGACAATCAAACCACAAAAAAAGGGTGCAAAAGAAATATAAACAAGCAACTTAAAGAGAAATATTAAATCATAGTAAGTCCATGCTAATCACATAGATATTCCCTTATCAATTTTTCATCAAATTATTATTCTTCTTTAACTAGAAAAGTATAACTAAATCCCGATAATCTTTTTTTTGTCTTCTTTCCAGATTTTGTTGTTCGACATCCGCCCATGTTCCTCTTTCTATTCCATATTTTCTTGTACATGATTTCTTTATGATCAGTGGGAGCCCCAACGATGTAGGATAATCATCACTAGTGTTCAAGGAGGCCAAGTGGAGGGAAGCTCAACATCCAATGCACACATTTAAATTGGTTTTGATCCCAAGGAGAGAGCACCATTTTGATGTTTCGAAAGTAACGAAATTAAGAGCATTTTAATGTTTTGAGGCTAAATCCAAAATTAGGTTGATAAGATTGTTATTTATCTTGATTAGTTGTTAATAGAAGATATTTAGAAAGATCTTGCATAAAACCTTGTACATGTTTACTGAATTAATATTATAGAGGATAATTTCTTTCAAATATTTGCACCTATTTTCCTTTAAGTAACTGGGTAATGTTATGTTATTTGTTTTTTTTTGTTTTATATGAATGTGTGTGCATATTGTGGTTGAGTAGATGAACTTTTGATGTTCTGTAAGTTTCAGTTTTTTCTCTTCTGAAAACCATGGTGTAAGGAGTGCATAGCTCCATGCAAGGAGTGTGAAGGCAGAGTCATTGTTCGACTCAGTAGCTCAAAAACTATAGCGTGAAGTTTTGGAGAGTGAGTGTAAGGAGTACATGTATACTCAATGGAGTATAGAATCTTGAGAAGACCCATGCAAGGTTTGCACCAGGAAAACACTTATCCAAGTGTTGAAAAAGTTCTCAGGAAGGCGAGCGCAAGGAGTGTGAACCAAGATTTTCTAAAAATATTCAATTATGAAGTATTAAAAGTTTCATAGAATCCCAAGGGGTGTGCTAGGGGTTAAAATCATTTCAAGAGATAAACATCAGGAGAAATAGCAGGATAAAGTCCTTGGAGAAAAGGTTTTATCTTGTTTGAAGGTCAAGTGGAGGATATCCATTCGAGAGGAGCCGAGATCTTTTGTGACTGTCAGATCTAGGGAAGGTGCTTGGGTTTTAACCCTTGAAGTCCTTCAAAATTTGCGTGTTTAGAGATTTTTTGTGTTTAGGTGCAAAGGAGATAAGTTTCCCGAATTCCCTGGATCCAAAGTGAATCTAGAACATCCATTAGCGAGAACACGTGTCCATAGATTAGAGATATTCCATAAGTTCGACCATATGGAAGAATTGGAGTGTGGTTGAAAAAATACGCAAGAATCCTGAAGATATGAAAGCCACAATAAATCCCAACCATTGATAGTCATTACATGCTTCAACAGATCTAAGAATTTGTGAGTTCGACAGCCCGGAAGAATGGAGGAGAAAATCCTTGTGGTTTGAGAATCACCAAAGGCCCAAAGGCCAGAGTCGATATCGATCGTCGATCAAGGGGGATACATCGAGAGAGGATTTATCCTCTACCGATTCGGTGTTTGGAGGTTGTAGAGAGTTTTGTCAAAAATTTTCTTGAAGTACCGAAGCCTGGAGCTGATCCAGGCCATCTAGTCGCGAGGACACATAGATCGTGGATCATGCCTCCTAGTTACTTTAGAGTTCGGAAATCCATAGCTTTGGGTGTATTAACCTCTCATAACTCCTAAAGGTTGGAGTCCCAAAGAGGATCACAAACATTGGTTGTTGGAGAGGTGTGGACCATCGATTGAGCCCCTTCGCGAGTTCTCCCATTTGACACTTCGGAGTATTTGAGGTGTCAGGTGTTGAAAAGATCTGAAGCTCAGAGTGTGGAGTAGATGAGGACCATTGATTTGAGGTAATTATTAACCTTCTGATTTGTTGGTTTGGAGTTCAAAACTACGGTAGTATGACGTTTTGGAGTGGTTAAAATCTTGGAAGCCCAAAATGTTGAACACTGTGTGAGTCGTAGATTTTGGTGGTCATTGAGAACCACATATTTGAGTAGCTCAGATATTCATGAACTCGACATTCGAGAGGTTCGTTGTTTGTAGTTGTTAGAAATCTTGAAGCCCAGAGCTATCAAGTGGAAAATTTTGTGATGGTTAAAGAGATTAGCCCATGTATTTTTCCTGAGGTGAATTGGAAGACTCTGTTGGAGTATTAGGACTCTTGTGAGCTTGATTTTTATGTGGGGAAAAGGAAAAAGGCCTTTGTTGTATAATGTTAAGGGTTCATAGGGGACTCGAGAGCTAATTCATCTCTCTTGTAATAACAATCCTAGTCCAGGAGGTCGCGTAGGATCCTAGGAGTGGTGGGGGTTTGCATCAAGTTGTATCAGAGCTCAAAATTAATATCTTTGTGAAAGAAAACTTGGAACCATGCTACCAAGAAGACGTAGAGAGAGATTGATGGTAAACGCAACCATCAGAGAAGAGATGAGACAACTTCGTACAAGGTTTGATGACATGGAGACAACATAGAGAAGAGAAATTGAAGCTTGTGACGTTAGTGAGGCTGAGAGTGAATATGTTCAAGAATAAGTTGCAGGAGAACAAGCAACAGAGGAGCAACTATTGAGAGTTATTGTCAAAATGGGAACCAAAGCAAAAATAGAATCCCTAATGTATGAAGGAAATTTGGATGTGGAAGAATTATTGGACTAGATAAGTTCTTTAGAGAAGTAATTTGACTATGAAAATATTGATGATGAGAAAAAGGTGAAGCATGCTTTGACCAAATTGAAGAGACATGCAGTGCTATGGTGGGATGAATTGCAAGCTAACAAAATATGCAAACGTGAGTCTAAAATCAAGAATTGGGATATAATGGTAGAAAAATTGAAATCTAAGTTCATACCTAAGGATTATCAGATAAATATTTTTAGAAAGTTATAGAACTTGAGACATAAAGGTTTGTAAATGAAGGAGTACACTTAATAGTTTTACAATATGAACATAAGATCAAGACATAGAGAGATTGATAAATAAAAAGTTGGGAGGTATATAAATGGCTTGATATATGAAATCTAGGATGAGATCACCATGATGACAATGATAAATTTGGAAGATGCTTATCAGGTATCCCTGAAGTAAGAAAAAAGTTGGTAAGGAAACAAAGTAAAAAAAACAAGGGAAAAATTCCTAACAGAGGTAGAGGCATTGTTAGAGAGAAGTTCTAGAAACCTAGAGGAGAATCTGGAAAATATCAAAGTCAGACAGAGAAAGAAGGATGTTCTAGAGGAGGAAACTATGGAGGAAAAATTTCTTTTCTCATAGAAAGAGGAAGAGGAACAGGAGGAGAAGTGAAGTGCTATTCATGTGGTAAAATAGGACACATGTCTTGGGAATTTCCTAAGAAGAAAAATGCAGGGACTCGAGAAGCTCACATTTATGAAGCACAACAGAAGAATGTGGAGACATAAATGAAATATGAAGTAGAGGAAGAAGGAAGATCACTCATGATGAGAAAAATTCTCGTGAAGCCAGAAAAGGAGGAAAGAGAACCATTCCATAGAAACAATTTGTTTAGAACTCCTTCCAATACCAGAGACATGGTATGCAAGGTGATTATAGACAATGGAAGTACTGATAATTTGGTATCCACGGAGATGGTGGAAAATCTGAAGTTGGAGATGAATCCACATCTGAATCCATATAAGGTTTTGTGGTTTCAGAAAGGACATCAAGTCATGGTAAGTCGGCAATGCAAAGTTTAATTTAAAATAGGTAGTTATAAAGATGAAATTTTATGTGATGTCATACCTATGGATGTTTGTTAGGTTCTGTTGGAGAGACCGTCGCAATATGATAGGAATGTCATACATGATGGAAGGAAAAACACTTATACCCTTGAGAAGAATGGGTGTAAGCATATGTTGCTTCCAATAGAAGATAAAGGAGTCAAAGAAGAAGCTATTCCTAGTATACTTCTCATGAGTGGGAAGGAACTCTTGAAAGAAGTCAAGAAAGAACAAGAAATGTAGTTTGTTGTTGTAGGGAAGCTAAGAGTCATTCTTACAAGAACTTATATAAATCATTTTCCTTTGGAAGTCCAGGAGTTATTGGATGAGTTTGTTTATATTTTGGTGGATGAATTACCTCACACTTTACCTCCCATGAGGACTATCAGTCATCATATTGACCTTATTCTAGGAGAATTTTTTCCAAACAAAGTAGCATACATATTAACCCCTCAAGAGAATGAAGAGGTCAAGAATCAAGTCCAAGAATTGTTGGATAAGGTTTTATCAAGGAAATTTTGAGCTCGTTCACAGTACCAACTATGTTGAGTCCAAAAAAATATGGAGGTTGGAGAATGTGCACAAATTCAGGAGCCATCAACAAGATAACCATCAAGTATATATTTCCTTTACCCAGAATGGACAATTTGATGGATTGCTTGAGTGGTGAAAATTATTTTTCAAAAACAGACTTGAAGATTGGTTATAATTAGATAATGATGTGAGAAGGAGATGAATGGAAGACAACATTAAAAAAAAATGAAGGATTGTATGAGTGGATTGTTATTCTATTTGTCTTAATGAATTCCTTGAGTACGTTTATGAGATTAATGAACGAGGTACTCAAGGATTTTATTGGTAAGTTTGTAATTATTTACTTAAATGACATCCTAGTTTTCAGTAATACTAAAGAGGATCATTTGACACATTTGAAAATGGTGTTGAGGAGGTTACAGCAGGAAAAGTTGTTGATAAATTTAAGGAAATGTTCTTTCACGAAAACAAAACTTATATATTTGGGGTTCATGATCTCTTCAAATGAATTGAAGATGGATCCAGAAAAGGTGAGGGAAATTAGAAAATGGCTTTCTCAAGAAGTGTGTTCGAAGTAAGGAGTTTTCATGGGGTGTCGAGTTTTTAAAGGAAATTCAACAAGAATTTTAGCAATATTTGTGCGCCCATATAGGAAACCATTAAGAAGGAGCATAAATATTTTAATTGGATAGAGGAAGATGAGAAAGAATTTAGGGTGTTGAAAAAAAATATAACAAAACAACCTATTCTAGTTCTACCATACTTTAATAAAAAAATTCAAGTTAGATGTGATGCAAGTGGAGTAGGCCATTGGCATAGTTTTAAGTCAAGACAATAATCATGTCGCTTATTTCAGTGAGAAGTTGAATGATGCTAAGAGGAAGTATTCCACATATGATAAGGAATTTTATGTTGTAATTCAAGCCTTGAAAAATTGGAGACATTATCTCATCTCGAAGGAGTTTTTTCTGTATACATACAATCAAGGTTTACAGTTCATAACCGGGAAAGAGAATTTGAACCAGAGACATGCCAAATGGGTAGAACTCATGCATAATTTTACTTTCATTATTAAATATATTAGTGGTAGTGCTAACAAAGTTGCATATGCTTTGAGCATGAGATGTTTTATCTTGCAGGAATTCCAAGTGGAGACTTTAGGGTTTGAACACCTCAAGGAGATGTATCAAGGAGACATATATTTCAAAGAAGCTTATGAAGCATGTGAGAACACTTTGTTAAGGGACAAAATCCAGTGGATAGAATATCTGATCCAAGATGTATTGTTTTTCAAAGAAATTCAATTGTCTATCCTGAAGTCCTCAATGAGAGATAACTTGCTAAAGGAGAAGAAAAATGGAGGTTTAGTTGGAAATTTTGGCCATGATAAGACATATGTGCAATTGAGTTTTTCATAACATTGGCCAAGTATGAGATATGATGTGAAGAAATTTGTGAACATATGCAGAATCTGCTAGTATGCCAAAGGAAATCAATAAAACACTAGATTGTATCAACCATTGCCTATTCTAGATAGGCCATGGGATTACCAAGAAACCAAAGAGGGAGTTATTCAATATTTGTGGTAGTTGACAAATTTTCAAAGATGGAACATTTCATACCAGGTTAGAAAACCAATAATGCTACTCACATAGAGAATTTATTTTTTAAGGAGATTGTGAGATTACATGGGTTGCCAAGGAGTATAGTCTCAAACTGAGATACTAAATTTGTCGTAAACTTTTGTAGGACATTGTGGAAGAAGTTAGGGACAATTTTCTCTTTCAGTTCATCATATCATCCTTATACAAACGAACAGACTGAAGTAGTAAATCGAATATTAGAGAATTTGTTGAGGAGTTTGGTCACTGAACATCATAGGTAGTGGGATCAAATTCTTCCCAAAGAAGAGTTTTCATATAATGACTCAACAAATAGGAGTACTGGTAAACTCACATTCTATATAGTATATGGAATGAATACAAGAGGAGTTTCAGAGTCAAGATATTTGGGACGAGATGATTTCCAAAGTACAGGAGAAGAAGACTTTGTTGCAAAGATGCAGAAGTTGCATGATCAAATCAAGGTACACCTACAAGGTAACATCCATAAATACAAGAGCAGAGTAGACCCTATAGGAATATAGGTTCATTTTGAAATCATAGATCAAGTTTTATCACACCTGAGGAAAGAGATATTTCCAAAAGAGAAATATAATAAGCTGAATATGAAGAATATAGGACCATGTAAATTTCTCAGAAAGTTTGTTGCAAATGATTATGAGATTGAATTTCTGGAGGACATTGGAATATCACTAATATTCAATGTAGTTGATTTATACCCTTACAGGATGAATGATACAAAAGGGACATATCATCAGGAGGAGATTCATTGGAAGCAACAGATGCCCATAGCATAAAAACAATAGATAGATAAAAAAAATTATCAGAGGATTGATAAGAAGACCAGGAGGAAATTTTACTATGAGTATCTAGTTAAGTGGAAAGATCATCCAACAAAAGATTCCATTTGGGTAACTGAGACTGACATCCAAAAGCATGGAAAGACAATGGAGGATCTCATGGATAGGATTCCATGAATATTTTTGTCCTAGGGAGTCTGATATAGGACCATCGTTATTAATGTTCAAGGAGGCTGAGTGGAGGGAAGCTCAATGTAATGTACCTCAAAATTTACATAATTTTTTTTTATTATTTGGGAACATTGAAATGGTGTTGTATCCTTGAGGCCGTTCAATCACTTGTCTATCCTAAGGTACATCTGTCTTACTGCTTTCACTCCTCTATCTTATTAACATAAGGTCGCCACTTCTTTTGGTAAAGTGTTGCATATGACATCATGTCCATAACTAGGGACCATTTGTCTCATGGCAACTTAATACTCCCCACTGTCTTATTTCTAAGCCACTCTAAGACATGTAGTAGTAACTACTTAGAGTCTCGCTATCCTATATTGCAAGGTTAGAGGTGTCAGGCCTTTAGAAGTTCAATCCATTAAGTGTCAGTAACACTATCAAATCTACAATGAGAAATTAATCCTTATTCGGAAAAACATAGGTATAGTGGATTAACTTCGGCCACTAAAATTACACCTTGAATATAATGTGTGCAGAGGGTTAATCTATTATAGTTTAGGGTTATGATCGTATGCACAACACTCGTTAGGTAACGACAAGGCCAACAGTCTCAGTGTATAATGCAAGGTAGTTGGATTCGACATGTAACGGTGTAGTGAGACCTTCATCCGGTTACCTCACCATCAATTCCCTTAGCTACTGATACAGATGGAAGGAACTGTGCCTTAAAGGCCTGTCTGCACATTTAAAGCACCTGGGAAAAATGTATATTTGACACATAGCTCAACTGGCGTGTTGAAAGGAAACATCGACAACTCCCCTATAGTCACATGGTCTAAGTATGAACACCTACTCCGCCTTTGCTCCATTCGGAGGTTACTCCCATGCCCTTCACTCTCATTCAGTCTTTTGGTTTGGGTGGAAGAGGAATCACCATCTTAGGCCATTCCGTTCGCACCCTGGTTAAGGTTTTTGTGAAGGAGAGAAAAATGTCGCGAAGCAATTCCTTTGTTGGCTCAAACCTCATGGCTAGGAGTACACGATTCCAGTCCCTGTGCTAAGTGCGTGGAGATTCTTGGTGGCACTTCCCGACAGCAGTTCTGTATGGTAAGTTTACCTTCGGCTCTCCTTTTATTTATGCTTTAAAAAAAAACATTATGCCTTGTCTGTGGGTTTGTGCACACCTCTATTCTTTGATAATATCCTCGTCTTACTTCCAGGGTACTGTGTTTATAAAAGGAGTCGGGTTCTGTTTGGTAAGGGTTTGGCTCCTATCCTAGTTTATCCTTGTTACTGCACCATACGTCTTGTCGGGACCGAGCCATTACTCATATCACGACGTCTGTTATGAAAGTCGAGAACTTACTCAGTTAAACCCTTGTTACTTTTCCTGGTCTTCTCCGTTGGACAGTCCATCAAACCCTTTGTTATTGTTTCCTGGTCTTCTGTGTTTGACTATAGTGTTAACTAGTAGCATCGATTTAGAAGCGAAGTTTTTCCAATGGATGAACGTGTTTAATCTCTTCTGTTTAAGTTGAATATTCAAAGGTTTATATTTACCATGCATCGTTTTTACGCCTTTTATTATTTATGATATTCCTGTAATATCCCTTTGGATTATGCACT
>JASDQU010683106.1:33144-45831 GCA_032191745.1 Picea mariana
GTGGATTATTCAACAAACCTAATTCCTTAACTGGAAATAGAAAACCATCAGAGAAAAACCATATTCTTAAAAACTGCCCAACAATAGACACGACAATCGAGGCAACACAAAAAATGAGGCAAAAATGTGACACGTTTTCCGAGGAAAAAACATTCTCGGGGGAGTTGCCCCTCAACCTCTGCGTCGGGGGATCTCTCCCCCCCTACACTCCCTACGCGTCAGGCACAACGTAGAAACAACTACTCATGCAAAGAATATAACACATACCCAACATTCTCCCACTTGTTGCTTTCTTTACATACAGGGGGTTATAGGGTTACATAGTCAACAATCGAGGGAAAAAATGCCCATGGATACTCTACACCAAGAGAACTTCTCAGTGCTCATATATTTTGTTAATGAATCTGCAACATTCTTCAAAGTGTCCACCTTCATCAACAATACTTTCTTTTCTTCAACCATGTCTCTCACAAAGTGATATTGAATATCAATATCATTTTTCTTTGAATGATAAGTCGGGTTATTCACTAGAAAAATTGGACTTTGACTATCACAATCTATCCTTACAGCTTGTTGTACAAACCCAATACCCAAACATAATCTTTGTAACCATACTGCTTCATTGCGTGCATGAGTGGATGCCATGTATTCAACTTCTGTAGTTGAAAGTGCCACTACAACTTGTCTTTTGCTCATCCAACTTATTGCTCCTCCAAATAGGTTAAACACATACCCACTAGTAGATCTCCTATGATCTAGATCTCCAACCCAGTTTGCATTCACAAAGATATGAAATGGCGGGTAGAAAAAATAAATTTTAAAATTATGATATAAATATTTGATATTTACAATACAATAATATATTGCTTTTTAAAGTAAAAGTTAAAATTAAAATACTAAAACTTCAAATATAATCTAGATTTACAATGGAAAAATATTTATATCATTTACGCATAACATTTAATTATAACAGTGAATCAAAAAATGAATAATATTTCATATGAAATATTAAATAATAAATACATTATTTTTTAATAATCAAATTATTAAATCCACTATGGATTTGAAAACATAAAAGAAGTAATTAAAGAATAAAACATGTATAATGTATCACTCTTTTGTTGTCATCGATCTGATTATTTTCCTCGCTTGGCATGATAGCATTGTTGTTCTCAAAAATATCTTTTAATCTAGGGCCATGTCTTAATAAAATCCACCAATCCCTATCCAACACATATGTGTAAAAAAACACTTGGTTGCAGTGTTTTTGGAAAACATAATGTTCCTTAGCTTCATCCCACATCTTTTTAGAGTTGATGCATATCATCCCACTATCACGATCTTCCTTTACATTATTTCAATCAAAGGTGTCCCACCACTTGCACCTAGAAATAACACATTGATAAGAAGAGAAGTCCTCTCAAATGACCTTTTGTATCTTTCCAATGTAACCTAACTTCCCCTGTATGGCACTTTGATCGCGGTGGCTAGCACGACTAGATTGTTGGAACTTGAATTTCTCTCTATTGTCTTGTGTCATGTCTCCATCATCAACATCCTCTATGCAAAAATGATGTATGTATGCCCACATAGATGGGAACAAATGGACCTATAAAAAGGTGAACAAATCACAGTGTCAATATGTGGCTAATAACCCAACCATGAAAATATAAAATAACATAGATGTACTTACAATTCAAATGTGCATTATGAAGTTAATAATTATCTATACAAAGAGATTATTAATGAGTTTTTGCAACCAATCCTTATGTTTAGTGCATCCTCTTCTTCACGCCGGTAATGAATGGATGCACCATATTTCTGTCTGACTTGGTCAACAACCCAACTATTGGGGCATATCATTGGAATATTTTATTTTAAATGATGAGTATAAGGCATGCTTCTACCATTCACCCATATGAATTATTTCCTTTCACTTTCCCATTTCCTCCTCTTTTGTTCATACAATGTGACCCATGGCTGTGTTTCCTCCAAATTGTAAAGAATGAATTTATTCATGGCATCAATTTCTAAATTTGTTGATGTACTCATGAAATGAAACCAACATATAGCACATATGAGATCATGATCAAAATATGCATTATGAAGTTGAGTGTGAATAGTTACTATGTAGAAATGTGACAAACGATAATTCATTTACTCTTTATCAAACGTCTTTTTCCATTCGTTTGGAGAAACTCCCCTTCTCTTTTGTCTTCATCCCTTTCGTCATCCCAAATAATTGCACCTGGTGTGTTGTTGATCTTCTTGATGTACTCACTAGCATAATAGAAAGACTCATATGATATGCACCCCTCTGCCATATACCCCTCGTGTTTTTCCCTTTGATGAACAAATCCTTTCAATTTCTTAATGTACCTCTCTAAAAAACAAATCCAACGATAGGAGACCACCCCGACTAATTCAACCTCATCTACTAGGTGAATTAGAAGATGAGTCTACAAGTCCATGAAACTCGGTGGTAGTTCCTTATCAAATATACAAACAATATCAAGTATCTCTTGACATCACCATGGAATGCTAGCCATATGAATATCCTTTGATGTGATCCAATGTACAAATGCAGATAATTTAGATATGGCACGCCTTAGGTCTTGGGGGAAGTCATGGTTCACACATCCACGCACGTGCATAGGATAATGAAACTAAAAAGTAAACACATACAAATTATTTTTGTTTTGTCCCATGGCATAAAAATAAAAATTACAAATAGTAAAATCATATTTTTGACATATGTCATACCTTTAGAAGGTTCAAATGGTCATTTGATTTAAACCCTGACAAATAGTCTTCATGCATAGTGAAGAAATGTCGTAGGGAAGACCCATATAAAGAAGGCACCTTCACACCCAATATAACTTTCTTTGCCAAAGAAAGATCTTCTTTCTTCAAAATCCACAGGACATCACCTTCTTTGAAATACCAAGAGGGACCATCCTCTCTTCTACTTTCTTTTCTTGGCCAATGTTTCTTTTTAGTTTTTGAAGAAATAAGATCTCTCCTTACATCCAATGTGTCACTTTATTTTGATGATATGTTCCTCCATAAAGAATATGAATTTTTTTTAAATATATGCATGGGATCTAGTAAGTGGGAAATTTTAAGATGCTCCCAAAATGGGAGCTCATAAAAGATAGATTTCATTTTCATCCCAATGGGAAATTTCTCAACATAGGTGTCGAAGAATTATGGATCATCGAACATAGGCTCCCCATTTGAATGAAACATTTGTGTAATCGCCTTCTCCTTATATCTCTCATATTCTCTAATCCATTATGTTGGTGTCATTATTGAAGGCCTTTGGGTTCTCTCTGGTTTACCATTGAAAGAGAATGTTTCTCTTCTATAAGTGTGTTCTTCTGGGAGGAATACCCTTGAGTAATCGTACACTGGTTTTCATAGGTGGTTGGACCACCTAGCCTTCAAATAAGGTCCACAGCATTTACATCCATGATAGCCTTTAGTTACAAGTCCTACGAAATTATTATATACATAACATGTTAGCGTTTAATAATAAAATGTCAATCAAAACGAATTAAATATGCAAATAAATATTGATACGTATATAAAAAAATCAATAAACATGTTAATTACTAGAGAAAACTCCTAAGCCTGAATAATCATGAGTGGTGTAATCACAACATACAACGTAAAACTCCTCTCTGTTGTGATGGGTCTCGATACATCATATACATGTATCCCTTCCCATAATTCCTTCAATTCATCTACCAATGGTTATAGGTAGACATCCATATTCTTCACTTGTATTCTACCAGGGACTATAAGAGCCAAGATAAGATGTTCATTCTTCAAGTACAACCATGGAGGGGTATTGTTATTGATCACTACTACAGGCCAAACATAATAGTTGGTGTTTTGGAGAGAATATGGGTTCATGCCATCCATTGCTATGCTGAGTTGTAGACTTCGTACTTCATCCTTGAATTTTTTTGGACGTGTATCCTATATATGCTTCATGGTTATTGAATCTGTTTGGATTCACATAAATTTTGACTCACTTCTTTGTGAGGCATGCCATACCTACAACACAAATAATTATTTTCAATGAAAGAGCCTTTGAATCCTTGGGATTATAGGCATGTGCCTGAATATCTTATGAGGACCATACAATTTACCATTTTTATTTGATTTATGGTACCTGTCATGCCCACATTTTGTACATATATCTTTGACATTATATTCTTCTCTATATACAATACAAACATTTGTACATGCATGATATGATATATACTCAACAACCAAAATTTTCAACAACTTCTTTTCCTCTTCACAGCTACCAAGAAAAAAATTATCACTAGGAAGAACCTTATCTTTGAATATCATGTAGTTAGTGGGAAATATAAAGATACAAGGTCATTTAAATTTTATAAAAGAAATCATTTCTAATGTTGATTATGTGACAATATTTCTCAAAAATAATATAAGGCACTTGCTAGTCTATTACTTCAATATTGTCAAGAAACATGTATTTGACATGCCAAAATTTTCTTGCATTTTGTACAGTAACATTACAGTTGTCCCAAGCTGGGTAGACTTTGACTGGGCACTAGGTCCAAAGAGAGCGATGGTGGAAGTAGATTTTAGGATTTCAAAAATGGTATCATTGATATGAGAATCATCCCCTAGCTCATCATTTTGGAATGCGTCTAACAACATTGTCTCCGTGGAATTTACATCCCATAAGTAATCATTCATACAAACCTGTTTTTGATTGTCGACATTACCAACTTCTAAAGAACTACTATTGTTGTAGTCATTCCTAATTGGTGAATCTGAACATAGCAGGAATTTGTAACATCCCACTCTACTGAGCAAATGTTATCGACTTATTCTTTGAGGACACTTGCGTGCAAGTGATCTAGTTATAGTGTAGTGTTATTTGTTTGGACTATAGATTTTACATGATGATATTGATGGGTTGTGATTTATTGTTACTTGATATATATGTATTGACATATGTTATTGATGACTTTTCCCTGAGTGTGTAGGACACTTGACAGATTGTGGATGACGATGGCATCAACAGACTAACTTGGACTATGGATTGAGTCAAGGACTAGATTATATTTTGTTTGAGTATTTCATTTTATGCATATATGACATGTGATTGATTATAGTATGATTATATATATTGATCATTGAGAGTGTTTTGTCAATGGATGCAGGTTGACGATGCTTGCTAATCTGACTCACATAAGGAATAAAGAGGCCATGCACAGAAAACCAGACATAGAGGGAGAGGTGTGGCAAACTCCATGTTACATCCTACTAACTCTCCCGTCGTGGCTCGAATTGTAGGTTAACGTTTACCTAGTTCAATATTTCCATGATGTCGCGAGGGCAGACTGAGACACTTTCTCACAAAAAATTCTAAGGTGTGCGCAATAAAGCAGATTTCTTATTCCTTAGAATCCCTTAATCTCTCATAAGGTCAACTAAGTGGAGTGTTGAATCCAAGGGTTGAAAAAACTAACAAAACCATTAAAAAGGCGAGTGGCACCTTTGGAGCACGGAGGTGTGTCTTGAAGGGCACATCTTGTAAATAAAAACTTGAGTCAATAAATCTAGGTGGCCTAGAAAACCTTGAAATCATTACATCTTGTCGGATTTAAAATAATTAATTTAGGAGTGAACCGATTAATTATAAATCCCAATAAAAGTCAAAACCTATGTTTAAGTTTTAATTAGGAGACTAAATTAAATTTATTAATTAAATTGAAAAGGGATGAGACAAATCAATTTAAGAATTTAAAGTAGTGGGAAAATCTAAAGATATAATAAAATGCACATGTGTACGTAAAATTAACAATTTGGATTTTAAAGTTAGAAGAAATAATAATAAGAGAGAATAGGAGAACGCTTGGAAAAGAATCTTGTGACAACCTACCACTAGTTTAACTAGAAGAAGACTCATAATCAAACTCTAACTAAGGTCTAGTTAGGAAACACTTGAGTGATGAGAATCTGGGGAATAAAAGGACAACTAAGAGAGAAAATTGGAACACATGGGAGGATGTGAGGGAATTTGACTTTTTAATTGAAATAAAAACTTGAAATTACTTGTGCAACTTGAGGAGAGAGTGACAAGTGCATAGGTGAATAATATTAATTTATATAATTAAAAAATTAATTAATTTATGCATGTGGACATGTGTAAAATTCTATAAAACAAATGGTCTAGATGCTAAAGAAAACACACTTTTCATCTATTTTTGAAGACATGACCACTTGAATTCTGAGTTTGCATAGTAACCTTGGAGTGTGTTCACTCCTCCTTCTGGCGGTAGACTTGGTGCCTTGGTTTCTTGATGATTGGTGAAGGACTACGCTCTTTTGCCAGCTCCTTCCCTTGACTTTGGACTTTGCACTTGACTTTGGGTACTGGGGTACTGAGCTTGATATGTGTTGTATTGAAACATGAGTTGCAGACTTGGGTGCTTGGTTAGAGAAATTGAGGATTGGTTAGATGCTTGATCAAACCTTAAGGTTGACGTGACTACTTGTGCGCTGCCACATCTTTTTACGGGACCTCAGTTAAATTTCCTTCTTTTCTCTTTAAGGTGTATCTTTTTTTTAGGAAATTGTTTTTGGCTAACTGTTCAATTTAAATTCTTCTATCAGAATATTTTCTTATCATCTTATTAATTGCTTGGGTCCAATTTCTTGAGTTGACTTCTTTTATCTTTTTTCATTAAGAATTTATTTAAAATTATTAATATGGATAAGTAGGATGGCTATATTCTTTACATAATTCTTGTAAGAATCTGCTTAAATTCTTTTTATGAAGATGTAAAGTAGATTAATCTATACACAATAGTGTTATGAAGTGACCTCTTATAGCCCTTTTTACATGGATATGAAGGGTGATATAAATGCATATTATTATTTAATATAATGAATACCTTCTTAATAGTCTTAGTGGATATGTAATGTCAGGAAGCATGAAATTTGATATGCATGGATTAAATTATTTATATATATATATATATATATATATATATATATATATATATATAATAATTTTCTTGTATTATGATATTAATTAGGTGAGGTAGAAAACGAATCTTCTTATTGCTTGATAAGGGTTGGGACTCCTCTCAAATTAAATTATGCAACTGTTGAATACTTAGTATTGTTGTTATGATTAAATTATAATTCTTTAAGGAATGTTAGAGTATAGAAATCCCTAAGTATTACTTATGAAGTTTGTTCTTATTGGGATTTTATTTTTGGATTTTTTTTATTTCTAGTATAAATCTCTCATGCCTTGTTTTTAACAAGGTTGACTTTTATGAATCTTAATTAAAAGTTGTAATGATATTGAATTCCAGTTATATTTTTACAAAGAATTCTCTATTAAAGGAAACTTAGTTGACCTATGTAATGGTTATGGCTACAAAATCTTGAAGTAATGATAATGATGATTGGCCTTATTGAAACTAATTTGGCAAAACTCTAATGATGATTAGAAAATATTTCTATTTATCACTTAGATTGTTCATGTGCTCTCGTGGCTTATAAGTTCTTTTGTAATTTCTTTTACTCAACTTGGGCCTTATTTGTTCGAATATTTGATTAAGATTTTATTTATTTTAAAGAAGCATTGAGAATCAATGGTTGATTGTGTAAGGTACCATATCTATTATATTAGAAGAATAGAGAAATAATGCAGAGAATAATAGTGAGATAGCAACAAAAAATTGAAATATGGCAGAGATAACAATAAAACATCAAATTATATAGAACCACAACACCAAAATTATACCTTCATTGATGGGAAACAATGTTCACTTGCCTCTTCGAGGGGGAAACCTCTAACAGAGGAGAGCTCTATTACAATAATTTTCCACGACAAAAATTCTCATATCCTCTACTCTTATTGATACTAAATCTATCTATCCAAAAGAACAATCTAGAGGAAGATCCTTTTAGAAGCGAAAGATTCTATCAGGTCTTCTTACAATTTACTTGTTCCTCCTTATTTCTAGGCCTTATTAATATCGAACTTTAATACATGGAAATATATTATTCTACCCACTTGAGGGGTTAGGTAGGTTAGGTCCCTAACATGCCCTCCTAAAAATAAGTCGTGTCCTCAAGGACTGAGATGAGGAAATTATTGCAGAATGCTAACTGGCTCCCAAGTGGCATCGGTTGAAGTTGTATATTTCCACTGAAATAACAATTCCTTGACGGTGCACTAACGAAGACAATGCTCATGCTGATCCAAAACTACTTGTGGCTCCAACCATATGGATCCTTCTTTATCCAACTTGGGAAGGATGGTTTGAGTTTGGAACTTAGTTCCAATCACCATCTTTAAGAAGGAGACACGAAAAAAGGATGGAGATTGGAAGAAATAGGAAAATATAAATGATAGACCACCTGTCCCACGTGCTTGAGAACTGTATAAGGACCATAAAATTTGGGTGCTAGTTTCTAACAATGTTCAACATTGAGTGCAGTTTTTTGATAAGGTTGCAGACGAAGAAATACCTACTCTCCTTCAACAAATTAATGTTCTGAGCGACCTTGATTAACGTGTTTCTTCATGCGATTCTGAGCCATAACCAAATTCTCTTTGAGGGTACATATAATATCCTCTCGAGCAAGAAGCATTTGGTTAACCGCCTAAACCTTTGAGACACTTGGCATGTAGGAGAGAACGGAAGGTGGATTTTGTCCATATACTACTTCAAAAGGAGTCATGTAAGTAGTTGTATGGTAAGAATTTTTGTACCACCATTCAACTAATGGTAACCATTGAGCCCATTGATTTTTCCTTTCAGAGGAAAAACACCTCAAATAAGTCTCCAAACACTTGTTGAAAACTTCAGTTTGACCATCAATCTAGGGATGATAGGAAGTGTTGAGATGCAATTGGGTGCCCTGTAGCCTGAACAGGTCTTGACAAAAATTGCTGGTGAAAGTGGGGTATCGATCAGAAACAATAGAATGAGGCATGCCATGAAACTTGAATACATGATCCATGGAAATTTGAGCCACCGTAGATGTAGTAAATGGATGTTGAAGAGTATAGAAATGAGAATAATTGGAAAGTTGATCAACTACAACCATGATGACTGACTTACTGCTTGATTTAGGTAATCCCACAATGAAATCCATAGAGATGTCCCTTCAAATAATGGGTGGAATTGAAAGCAGTTGCAGTGTTCCAGGGGCTTTGATTGTTTCTCCCTTGTTACATTGAAAAGCATCACACTTGGCCAGAAAAGTGTGAACGTCCTTTTTCATACCATCCCAGAAAAAAGAACATTTGACCCTATCATAGGTTTTGGTAAACCCTGAGTGCCCAATTGTGGGAGTAGCATGAAGCTTAGAAAGCATCGTGGATTTGAGTTGTGATTGTTTACTTAAATACAAACAAACTTTGTAGAAAAGATCATCATTGTGCCAACAATACCCTAGGGAAACTAGAGAATTTTCTTGCAACTGTTCAATCAGATGTGAAATTTTAGGATCTTGTAGCCATTCTCGGTGAACAACTTGGAGTCAATCTGGGAGAATGAAGGATAGGGAGAAAAGGGACCCTTCATCTTCATATTTTCAAGAAAGAGCGTTAGCAACCACATTTTCTTTGTCTTTATTGTAAATGATCTCATAATTGTATCCAAAGAGCTTAGTTACCCATTTTTGTTTCTCTCGAGAGGAAGTTCGTTACTCTAGAAAGTACTTGAGGCTTTGATGATGTGTCTTAATTTGTAAGAGTTTCCCCAAGAGATAAGGGCGCCATAGATCTACTGCATGCAGAATAGCCAACATTTCCTTTTCAGAGATTGATTGGCCCAAATCGTGGTATGACAATTATTTGTTGGTAAATTCCAAAGGTCTTCCCTCTTGCATAAGGACTACTCCAATTCCTCTCCTGGAAGCATCACATTCCAGGACAAAGTTCTTTGAGAAATTAGGAAGGGACAAGACCGGAGTAGTGCACATAGTAACCTTCATTGCTTGAAAGGCTTTATCAGCTGCGAGAGTCCAAGTGAAAGAATTATTTTTAAGTAGATAAGTGAGAGGTTCCAAAACCTTTCCATAATTTTGAAAAAGATTGCGATAATATCCTGTTAAACCCAAAAAAACACGCAATATTTTTATAGTATTGGGGACAACCCAATCCTGCATGGCTTCAATCTTCTTAGGATCCACCTGGACACGATCATTGCCAACAATATGACCCAAGTACTCAACGTTTTAGGCGCCAAAGGCACATTTAGATTGTTTGAGGAAAATTTGATGCTAAGAGAGTAGATGAAGAACTTGATCCACATGGGAAAGATGGGACTGCCAAGTTTTACTGTATATGAGAATATCATCAAAGAAATATAGGACAAAATGACGGAGAAAATGATAGAATACATGATTCATGAGGCTTTTGAAGGTGGAGGGGTCATTACATAGGCCAAAGGGGATGACCAAGAACTCATAGTGACCCTCATGAGTTTGAAAAGAATTCTTGGGATGTCAGCGTCTTGCATATGGATCTAGTGGTATCCTAAATGCAGATCAAGTTTGGTGAAATACTGAGCACCACTCAACTCATCCAAGAGATCATCAATGGCATGAATGGGAAAATTTTCCTTGATGGTTAGTTTATTGATGGAACAAAATCCAGGATACATGCACCAAGTACCTTCTTTATTAAGTACCATGACCACAGGAGAAGAATAAGGGTTGGTACTGGGGAAGATAACACCCACTTGGAGCAATTCTTGCATGATTTTCTCAATTTCATACTTTTGGGGAAAGGGATGAAGATAAGGGAGAACATTGGGAGGACTAACTCTAGGAACAAGGGGTATGTAATTATCATGAACACCACGAGAAGGTGGAAGTCCCTAAGGAGTGGAAAAAATAGCTTAGTTTTTGGAGAAAATAGCTTGGAGGTCAAGATGCACATAGGGTGTCTCAACCACGTGAATAAAATGGAGTTGAGAAATAATACTAGAGTGGCCTTTCTTGAGGAGGTTTTCCATGATATGGGAACTAATGATCTTAGAGGAAATATTTGTGAGACCTTGGAAGTGATACCTTTGCCCCTCGTGTTGAAATTGCATGGTTAATTCCTTAAAATCAACAAGAATGGGACCCAATGTGCGTAACCATTCATCACCTAGCATAATGTCACACCCACCCATTTCGATGGAAAAAATATCATATTTTAGGTGGTAATGTCCAATTTGAAGACATACATTTTCACAATGCCCACCACATTTCATGAACCCACCATTGTCTATGATGATTTGAAAATTATTAACAACATGAATATAGAAATTGGTTTCCTAGGCAATACGATGATTAATAAAAATGTGGGTGCTACCACTATCAACCAATATGATGACCTTCCTATTTTTAATATAGCTAATGATCTTGAGGGTTTGTGGAGTAGAGAAACTAGTGAGAGCATGTAAGGAAATGAGTTGTTCAACTTCAGGGGGTCATCAAGCTTTGGGTTAGCATCGGGAAGGGAGGGCTCTTAAACAATTAGAACTGTCACATCTTCTTCAATAGCATTTTTGGAAATGACCTTCAAAAGTTTTTGTTCCTTACACTTGTGCCCCAGAAAATATTTTTCATCGCAATTACAGAAAACACCCTTCAATTGGCATTCATCCATCTCAGCCCTAGTTAATTTTTGGACCTTGAGGGGAGTGACAAAGGGGTTAGGATTAGTGGGTCAAGGGTGAGGAACAAAAGAGGGTTTTTTGTTCTACGAAAAAACAACTTGCTAGGCTTTTTTAGCACATTTATTAGCTTCCAACCAAGTTTGAGGGCAGGCCATGAGAACCTGGGATCAAATTTCATCCTTTAGGCCACTGATAAAGCATTCACAAAAGAAAACATCTGACATGCCCTTGGTTCTAAATAAAAAATGATCAAAAGAAGCTATAAAGTCTTCTACTATGCCTGATTGTTTCAACTTGGTGAAACAACCAAGATAGTGGGTATCAATGTCAAAGCGGTCATAGAGTTATGCAAAAAACTGGGTCCAGGAAATATACCATTGACGTGAATTTTTACATCATTGCCACCATTTCCATCATTCAGGATATAGATAGAGGACATCATAGAAAAGTTTGGCCAATTCATCAGTAATACCATGCAAATAAAAATATTGCTCCATTTGATTAAGCCAACCCGTAGGATCGGAGCCGTCAAATTTATTGACCTCGACACGGGGAAGAAGGGGGTCACACTGAAAGGAGTTGGATTGAAAATGCAGAGAATGAGAGGAATCAACAACATCGATTTGGTCCGAGGAGGAATCACCCGAATGAAGGTTCAACAAATGGTTGACAACAGACTGGAGGGTGTTGAATTGGTTCATGAATTTGGCATCCATGGTGTCAAATTTGTGCTTGGCATGGGTTTTTAATTGTACAAGGAGAGAATTGGTAGAGGAAGTTTCAGAGGTTTCTTTATTGATGGAATCTTGCAGGCTTGATTACGAGTGGTGGCCATTTGGAGAGGGGAAGTGCGGGTAAGTAAAATTGGGTGGGTGAGACCAAAAAAAGGACTTATAAGTTATAGGTACCATGATGATCAGGGAAATAAGGGAAATATAATGGAATAGGTGGAAAAATGGGGAAGTTGAGGAGGGCTTGGTTCCACTGGAAAATAAAAATA
>JASDQU010683107.1:25975-40794 GCA_032191745.1 Picea mariana
TGCCTCCTCTAAAGTGCACCATTGTGTTCCGCCATAACCATAATGCACCAATACTTAGTTTATTTTGAAGTGTATCTCAGGTTCATTATGTATTCTCTTTCAAGTCCAAAATTCCTCCGTCACCAAAATGCATTGCCTTGTTTCCGTCATCCCCATTTTATACCATACTTAGAACTTTTTTTTCTAATTTTCACCGTGGGTTGAGTTTGCTCATTCATCTCATTTGATTATCACGATAATAGGTATGTTCATCCACTTCACGATACCTAGTTATTTCTTGAGATTTCTCTTCTCTTTCGACACTTCCATACTAATCCAATTCAACCTTTATCGCAGGAGCGAAGATCATATCGCAATTCTTAAGAAATATTTTTTCTTATCCTTCATATGTCCACTTTGTGATACTTAGTCATTTTGTGAGATTCTACGATGAGCCTGTGAGTTTGGACTTACTCCACTATTTCTTCCTATACATCTATTTCTTTGTTGCTCCGTGGTGAATCCTCGTTTCTTCTTGTCACATTCTCTAAGTAATATTAAATGCAAATCCTACGAGAAATAACAACTAGTTAAGTATCAAAGTGCTGTAATTAATGGAAACTTTTTTGAGACCATTGTCAATAAATTCAAATTAAATTCACCCTAATCATCATTTCAAAAAGAAATTCAAGGTATATTATGTAAAAAGATCTAATTTGATATTAACGTTCCAAAAGACTGTACACAATCCACCAACTCCTTAAGCATGAAGACCAGAAGGAAAAAGAGCTTCTGTGGAGATACTCTTAACAAATTTGCATGAGAAGACCCAAAATTTCATTGGTCCAGAGCATGCAAATATTATTCTACATTGTCACCTCCAGAAATAAATTCTAATGATATTTAGATATCAGGAATTGCCAAAGTAGGGTGTGTTCTAGAGGTTTTTGATGCTGTAGAGCTAGTTTTATTTTCCCTGTACATATTTTTTCGAGTCTTTATTTTCCAATATCTTTATTCATATTGACTCCATAGCCAATGGTTGATATTTTGGATTCTTAGTAACCCACAGGGAGTTTCTATCCCACAGTTGGAGCCAATTATTGATAAAAAATATGCTTGGTCATTTATAATCTCTCCCTTGTATATCTCATTCCTACACTTAGAAAAATTTCCACTCTATATTGGGTTCATGGGTCTTGTTATAACTTCTGCCTCCTGTAAAGTGCACCATTTTGTTCCACCATAACCATAATACACCAGTAATTAGTTTATTTTAAAGTATATCATAGATTCATTATGTATTCTCTTGCAAGTCCAAAATTCCGTCGTCACCAAAATGCACTTCCTTGTTTCTGCCATCCCCATTTTATACCATACTTAAGAATTTTTTTCTAATTTCACTGCGGGTTTAGTTTACTCATTCATCTCATTTGATTATCATGACGATAGGTCCACTATTTCTTCCTATACATCTGTTTCTCTACCGCTCTGTAGCGAATCCTCGTTTATTTTTGTCACATCCCCTGAGCAATATTAAATGAAAATCCTACAAGAAATAAAAAGTGGTTAAGTATCAAAGGGCCGTTATTAATGACAAATTTCTTGAGACCATTCTCAACAAATTCAAATTAAATTCACCCTAATCATCCTTTCGAAAAACATATTCAAGGTATATTATGTAAAAAGATCTTCTTTGATATTAATGTTCCAAAAGACTATACGTAATCCACCAACTCCTTAAGCATGATGACCATAAGGAAAGAGAGCTTATGTGGAGATACTCTTTATAAATTTGCACGAGAAGATTCAAAATTTCACTGGTCTAGAGCATACAAATATTATTCTACATTTTCGCCTCCAGAAATAAATTCTAGTGATATTTGGACATAAGGAATTGCAAAAGTAGGGTGTGTTCTAGAGGTTTTTGATGCCACATAGCTAGTTTCATGGTGTATAGATAAATATGAGAAAAATTAGAGAATTATTCAATTGCAAGGGTAATTCCCAATTTCTTTGGCACCTTCAACTTTCAAGAAAATCTTTAGGTTACCAGAGCCAACAATGAATTTTAAAGTTGATGAAGCCAAAGAGTTCATGAAGGCTAGAAATGGTGCTTGGGATCTTTTGCAACAAAATATTGAGGGCATGGAAACAATGACCAAAGATTTATCAACCATATAGGTCAGTCAATTAAAAATACCATGTCAAGAAATGACATGGCTCTTTGCCAGGGCTGTTGGACAAGAATCAACTACTACATTTTCTCGTTTAGCTTTGTATATTTATACTTTTCTGTCCATGAAAAAGTGATTTTTAACCGGTTGAAAATTATTTCTAGTGAAATATCTTTCCAATGATCAAATTTTAAGAATAATAGGAAGTTATACATGTTTGCATATTTAATCTTTGCTATCACATACTCTCATGTATTCAAAGGATTGTGTTTAGCAAAACAGGTCAACTGCAAGATACACCCAGTTCATACATGGTATTCTATTTTGTGGAAGCAAAAGGCCATGTATAATTTCCATGAAGTGTATGATTCATTCGTTTAATTATTCTTTTAATAAACTCATGTTTGGACTTGGTACTTCAAGACTTTCTTTAGAAACAACCACTTTTTTTAATAAAAAGGGAAGTTTTGAAGCAATGGAACATTACAGTGTCACAAGGATTTACTTTTATCAAGAAAGCCCAATTTATCTTCCATTTTATGTACCAGATAAGATATTTGTAATATAAGTATGCACACAATACACATTTTGGGTTAATTTATTTTATGAAAGGAAGAAAAAATAATTCATTTCCTTGCCATGTAAAATTGGTGAAATTACATTAAAGAATGCTTTAAAAATTGATGAGTATGCAGTCTAGTTTGATCAGTACAATTAAAAGGTGGAAAATGAAATTAAAGGGTTCGAACCTAATCAATATTTCATGAAACACATGGCTTTTGTGGGTTTCAATGTATCTTATGCAAATACCTATTTATTTGGAGAAGAAGAAGACGATGGAAAGAACCTTGAAGTAGTTCCAGTTGGAGATCTTGAAACTGTTATTAGCACGAATGAACCACATTGACAATGTGGAAATGTTATAAACGAAAGAAGCACATGGTCTTAAATTACTTCTCAAAGAAGTGACACACCCAAAAAAAACCCTCGACTTGTAAATCAAGAACAAAATAAATATTTAACTAAAAATTTTGGTGGTGGAGATGACCATGATCCTCCTAAAAGGAATATTGAAATACCTCATAAGATCACAAAAAAAAGAAAAAGAAAAAGATAGACAAATCAAAAGGAAGTAGATGAGGATGTACCTAAAAATGAAGATGCCTCTGAGTACATGGATTTGTATAAGAATAATGGAAACACAGAGTTTTCGGATGAGGAACAAAGAATTCAAGAGAGCAAAGAAGTTGCAGTGGAATTGGTGACACAAGAACCAATCTTATTTGAAGAAGAATCATTAAATATTCATAGTTATCTATTGATAAAGACTCAAAGAAATTAGTTTTTGAAATAATTAATTCAAAAGGTAAAAAATTTCAAGGAAAGACAAGTTTAGAATTTAACCTGAATGAAGTCTCACCATCAGGAATTAGAAGGATTCATAGAGCTACAGGTGATGCCTTGGAGGCGTCATTTGATCAGATGGAGGCTGGAAATGCTAATTTAAATGAAAGGATTAAATAATTGGAGAATTCAATGATGTCACCACCAACATTTACCAGTTCAATTTCAATTCTTAAGCCCTGGAAGATCTCTAATGGAATATCAGATTCAAGCTCGAAATTAAGGGGAACATCAAGTTTGCTTGCTGCAGTCAGAAAGTATGTTGGGGAGAATATAAATAAGATAATGTCTCTCATTCTAGAAGCATGGGATTTGGCGAGCAATTTTGTTTCTTTGGGTTCCAAAATTACAAATTTGAGGCAATATCTTCAAGCAAATCTAGAAAATGATGAGGGTTTCTATAAAGATGTTGTTACTACATTTGTTTTAAAGGTTTCTGGTATGAGTGAACTAAAAATAAAAGAAGAATATTTACCATCCCCTACTCACTAAAACAATTAAAATATTGTCGAATCAAGAGAATAAAGGTTTTAAAATAAATATTGGATGATTGTGACACTTTAAGTGTAAAAAAAGGGGAATTGTATTTTAAGTTTATTGAGTTAGACTTGGCAAGAACCACTGGGGAAGTTCGAGATCCAAAAATAATTTTAAATTCTATGCTTATGACAAGAGAACAATTCGAAGAACATTTAGAGATATTGAAGGTTGTATCAGTTAAAAAATTTAATAGTCTGACTGAGTACACAAAACAAGAAGTCGAAAGTCGACTTGTAAGTTATGTTAATAAAAATGAATATATTGAAGACATATTGCACCAGATTTCAATTGACTTTAGATATTTAGAAATCACATTATTTGATATTAAATTCAGGAAGGAGATAATCGTCACACCTATGAGGGAATACATCCAAAATTGGTAAAGCAAGCTTTAATCAAAAGAAATGAGGTAGATCAAATAGAGACGGTTGGTACCAGTCATGTAACTGCAACCAAATTGATGAATATCGACAAGTAGATAAAGGTGAGAGAAATCCATCATAGTGAGTAAACTGATCACATCCTTCTCAATTGTTTCTCTCTTCTTGTTCAAGAGTCATCCAGTTCTGTCTTATCTTTCCAAAGAAAACATAGTTGATTTCTAATCTCTTATCTATATCTTCTTTTCAGGTTCATCCATATTCCACTCTTTCATTTTATGGTCCATGGAAGCCCAATACCAGTTCATTTTGGATGAATGCATTTTATTCTTAGACTATAAAAGACTATATATATTTTTGAAAATCCCACAGAACTACTTTGTGGTTAAAATTTAATGATATCTTGAACTATGATGCCAACACTGAACTTGTATGGGAGAGATTTCAACAAGAAGTTGTAGAGCTACGATTTCAACACTAATCCTGCATGAGATGAGTTCTACTTAAGGAAAAAATTGGACTGGTAAGTGGCCGAGTTTGAAATTCCAACATGGCCATGCTAAACAATAAATAAGAATGTGTAGATATGCGTGCTAAATTGATGATATTGTGGAGTGTGGCACTATAACCACACAATAAACAATGGTGCATGGGTGTGCACACTAAAGGTTGGGACTACGTGGAACAAGTTTGTGGTGCAGGTGTATTACAGATACATGGTGTGCACGCCAAATATTTATGCTCTGATACCAAACTGTAACATCCCCAACATCGTTGGATGGGCCACACCACACACTTCTCCAAAAATATGCTTTGACATTACTCTGAATCAACCATAATGTAACATCACCCAACATACCACTGAACAATGCTACTCCATAAATACAACGCGTAGATACTACACTACACATGATTCTGCATAGTATTGCTTGTAGTAACAAACTCAGCCTCAAGATGAGTTGCACCACACTAACCTTCTCCTTTTAACACAACTTTAAGAATCATAAATAACTCAAACAAATATGAACAAGTGTATTGATCCCACAACACAACTATGCACACAACCATCCTGGTTTCACACACCAAATATTTCCTACTTGTACATGTATATTGCTTTCCTGTGCGCACAATAAAACTGAGTCTCTGGTGCACACATAGTATTCTATGCGCACATGGCCATTCAAACCTCTTCTTG
Organism: Picea mariana; assembly: GCA_032191745.1. NCBI lineage: Eukaryota > Viridiplantae > Streptophyta > Pinopsida > Pinales > Pinaceae > Picea > Picea mariana. The sequence continues at coordinate 31,651 of JASDQU010683107.1, forward strand.
AAGACTTATGATCAATTTCAAGAGCTAAATTAACTAGAAAAACTATCAACATTTGTCATACTCATGCACAACTACAAATACAGGCTATAAGAACCCTACTTACATGTGAAAGCATCATTTAATAGAATAACAACAATTACTTATATGTGATAACAAACAAGAATTAACCCATATAAAAAATAGATATATAATCGCATAGTAAACAAGACAAGCACATAAAGAACACTTAATGTTTATGAAAAGTCACCAACTGCGTGCATTATTCAAACATTCATCCCAACCATAGAATCTGTTTCTCATAAGATTTCAATAATAGGTCACCAGCGAGCTGGGGCTTAAATCCAACATGAAAAAAAGTGTTCCTAGTGACAGTCTAAGGTATGATTCTCAACAAAATTTCTTATTCCAAGGTTCCCGCTACTGCAAATAGCCTACAGTCCCTCATTCCCCACACACCTATCACACCCAAGGAAGTGTTACCCTTCTTTGCTTAATAGTCCCTCGGCTGCCCCACTTCCTTTCTAGTGTTACCAATAACAGGTCAGACAAGAAGTCTTCGATCCCTACGACTAATTTACAACACACTAGGGAACAATTCTCAACAAATATCTCACCCAGATAGATTGCTCACTGGCTTGACAACAAGCCTCTTCAAAAACAAATATCTCACCCAGAGAGAGTACTTATGGCCTTGAAAAACTGCCTCTTCGATAGAAGAACACTAGATACAAAAAAAACCCTTACAATCTTCTCTATGCATTTAAGGTAATAGTCATCCCCTCTCCGGACCGACCCCTTCTACACATCATAGTGAATAATGAGTAATGCATAATGGATAATTCTAAAAATACACTAAGGACAACAATATATATTGCATGCCTTCAACTTGACATCTATCACCTTTAGAAGTAGATTAAGCCACTTGGTGACTCATTCCCTACCCTCAAGAGCTTAGGATAAAATAATTGTCTATAACTTACACTTTTTCAGAAATATTATAAAATTTTCCCTAAGAATTGAGTTTCACCCCTCTTTTCCCTTTTTTAGTGGAGTTACCCCCCCATCTCATTTTGTTTGAGTCAGTTTGAACGTAGTGATGTAATATCATATTAATAACTGTGATTACATTTACATGGATAGGTGCACTGGTCTATCTGTGTCCCGACTCACCAGCCTCATAATCACACAGTCTCTCTGACCTCAATACATATACAACCATATATATAAATATATACAACTAGGCTTCGTGTGCATTGCAAGGTCATTCCTATGCACTTACCCAAGTTCGCGCAACATTGTGAAATGTGAGCACTTACCCAAGTGCGCGCAACATTGTGAAATGTGAGCACTAACCCAAGTGCGTGAAACACTATTGTTGAGGAAACGATATGAAATGATCTTACTCAAGCATTTTCAGATCTTGCTTGGCTAAGGAAAGATATACAAAAATATCACCCTATGTTTATAGCCTCAAAACTTGTTTCCTAATCCACAAGTATTCGTTACAAGGGCTTAGGATGATTTTCTTATAAATAAAAGATTGCTGAAAAATTCAATATTTATGTAATTTTCTAAATATAATAGATGCAAAAGTAAATATAGAGACAGAAGAAAAAATACAAGGTCAATAATTAATACAGATGAGACATAAACAAATCACTTATTTCATTCCAATTAATCAAAATAATCGTTCTCTTTACAAAATTCCCTGAGGAAGTTTGGACCAAAGTCAAACTTAGATGTCCTTGATGAAAACCATACAAAAGGACTTCTGATAAAAAGTAAAAAAATAAACTTTAAAATATGGATCAGCTTGCCATAGATTGTTGCCCACTCGAATCTGCACGATATCCTTTATCAATCATGAAATTTAATTCACAAACAAAAAAGTCTACACAGACTATCAAAGATAGATCAACACCTCTGAAAAAAAAGTGTCTGAATGACGTAATTCAGCCTTGAATCTTGCTGTCTACAATAGGACCCTACTGTCATAAAAGAGAATGAAGCTTTCAATGAATTAAAGAATGAATGAAAACTGAACTGTCTCAATAAAACTCAAGAGCATACCTTAGTATGATTTCTCCTTCTATTGTCCCATAATACATCATTATAAAAATATCATCTACTGTCTACCAATTCACCATCGGCCAAATTAAAATATACACAGGTCCCTTTCCAAATGAACAGACTTCCAAAACATTCCCGATTACACAAATTCTTCATCATATCAACCAATAAGTTTTTTCAACGGAACTATAGTCAACATAAAACCTGAGCCTCATCATTGTCGATGTAACCATTTACAATATGCACGATGATTCAATAATATATTCACAATGAACATAACCAAATACACACAGTCACCATTTCCATAATTAGCTATAACCATGATCGGGCCTAGCGAAACACACATGTGTTTCTAATTTGCAATTAAGACCACGTTGTAAGAACAGAATGAGTGGAACCACAATGAGAAGAAGACATCCCTAGACTGCATATTATTGTCCTTTCCCATTTGTAACTCTTCAAATAATTTAATCATAGAAAGACGAGATAGGGAATCAAAGAAAAATTCCATAACCACTCCACTTGATAAACCAATATTTTTCCAACCAAGAAGATGCCCGGAGAGAGCAGAACAATTGGAGATTTAAAATCGGGCTCCGTTGAAAAAAAATACAAGGAGGCAATCAAGAGCGGGCTCATTTAACACTAGCATAGATAATTCGAGGTCCTCAGGGACATATCAACCACATGAAAAACCCTTTTGATACAAACACAATAGTAAGCCACAAGGTATCCTTATAACTCCCAGTTTGGAAAATAGAACAACAATTAGCCATAGAGGAAGATAACGATGGGTACGGTAGAACAAATCGGTGCACATAGTGTGTTTTATGTTTGTAGAGGAGAGGCGAATGTTAATTGAATAGTGACAGTTAAAAAGAACACATATAGATATAACCTCTCTCTATTTTCTTAAGAGCCGAACTATTTGACAACAATACTAGTGAGGAGGCATAACACCAAGGCATAACTTATATCATCCCAGAACCATACGGTATATACCAATGTTATGGCCACCCTACTGGATCTTGAGATACTTTGGTGCCAATACAATGAGAATGAGCCCATGACCATGACTCCGGTATGAAGAAAATACACAACAACCAAATGGTAATCCAAATGTGATTGGATAGGGTTACACTCATGATTGTGAGGGAACGACTAACAATAATACATAGAGCAAAACCCTCCACCATTTTAACATAGAGAGATAATACCACATTGATTTAATATCCACAGAGACCCACCACGATTTTAACTGACAGAGCAACCAGTGACTGTACAACTTAACGAAAAAACAAATTCTTTTGCTTGCAATCCAAACAATTACACAATCATCTCAGAGAGAAATAAAATTCATTTACACAGTTGAAATTCTCAAGAACACACAAACCCAATAATTATTGAGCCATTATTTGTTCATGCATGGAGCATAATTCATGGATGGAGTGAAAAAGAACCATACCTGTAATAGAGAGCTTAAAAGGGAGAGTTGGCTGAGTGCTTTTCTTCCCAAGCCTGAAATGCAGAGATTAACCACCAGTAGACCAAAATGAAACAAAGAACAATAATAGGGTTACGACTGATGGGAGGAGTATGGAGTGACATGAATTTACTGCATGTTGCTTCCATCTCCTATCCTATTCAATTCCGAAGTACAAGACAACCAAACATTCACCATATCATTTAATCATGTATTCAATGCCCAAACCATTGAAATCTGTGATGATATTCCTCCCCCAATGCGCCACCCAAACATCACACATACTTAACCTTTGCTAAGATTTTATGCCATATCATGTGTTGCAATATTACATGCACCTCAAAATAAATCAAATGAAAATCGCATAGCCACCAACCAACCATATAATAGTTAGGACTAACACTAACATACTTTACTTTTCCATTTGCATATAATCCTTAACATAGCTCAAACATAGATCCTTTCCTTTTAGGTTTTTTTCATGAGTTTCCTTTCTTTGTTTTGGTTATGTTATTACTAACATATTTCTTGTATATATGTGGCCAGGTATTCGATCATATGACGATTTGTAAAATGGTTTAAATCATAGAAACTATAAATACATGCCCATCATAACATAAAAAATAATGGTTTGAATTGCAGAAACATCCCATAAAATGCATCATCCACCTGTTACTATGTTAAAAAGAAACCAAGACTACATTGTCAACCATATAGGATTGTGTAAGCAACGTCAAAACAACAACATAAAAATGTGTTATATGTCTATCTTTGAGCCTCCAGTCTACATGGGGTCCCACCTACTAGTATTATATTATTAACATAGTTTAAATAATAGGGCTTAAGAAATACTTTGTGGGTGAAATTCCTCGTTGCGATTTTAATTGTCAACAAACTAGTAAATCCAGAGGGAAATATGTTTCCAACATATTAAGAACTCACAGTTTCTAGTTTCTCAGACCAAGTAATCATCAAATCAAGAAGATATAAATCATAATGATTATGCAACAGGGGGAAGTGAGCGGATTTAATGGAAATATGACCGAGAATTTGGGAATAACTCATGGAAAGTGTTAAGTATGAGGGGGTTTATCACTGTAAGCATAATCATTCAACTGAAATTTGCTCTTAACTTCAAGGAGATTTTTTTTTTTGAACTTTCTCTTTGTGAAGCTCGAATGGATGAAGAAATGGAAAGCAAAAGCAGGATGTAACCAACAATCTCATAAAACAACACTGAAAGAAGAAAACAAATTCAATGATGCCTTCAGGGAGAACATCGTGACAACCGTGTAATCTTGATTATTATTGATTAACAATACTTTGCAGGAGTGTCGTTGTGGCAAAATTGATCCAACACTTATTTTTGAAAAAAAATGAATTCAAAAGAACAAAGGCAAGAAATGTCATAACAGAAATGAAACAACAAAATGGGAGTGAGCAGAAATCAAATGACATAAATGAAAACAACAGAAATGAAAACTACTAAAATGAAAGTAGAATTGAAATGACAGAAATGAAAATACTAATGTAAATGAAGAAATGGAAACTATTGTAAAAGCATAAATGAAAACTACTAAAATGAAAGAAGAATTGAAACTACTAAAATACAGAACAATCCAAACAATGTTAAACTCTTCAAGTTGGTTCCATGTAGTGCTTTAAGTGAGAACCGTTAGTGTTGTAGGAAAACAATCGCTCTTGTAAATCCTTCAGAATGTAAGAGTTTTCACCCCGGACAAAAGCGATCTTGAAAGGACCCAACCATAATTTTTGAAACTTTGAGTGTCTTCCCCTATCAACATGAGATGAATCCCATAGTAGTACTTTTTCATTGAATTTAAATTTGACAGTTTTGAAACTCTTGTTGAAATACCTTTTAATAATCTGTTGTCTCCCTTTTATATTGCCCAAGGAAAATGTCCTTTTCTCCTCTAAATCTAGGAGTGCATTCATCCTTTGTGAGAAATCAGAAGAATTTAATTCTTTGACCTGTAGTATTAACCTTAAGGAGGGAAGTTCTAGCTGAGCAGGAAGAATGGCTTCTTGACCATAAAAAATATGGAAAGGGGTGCAACCAGTGCTCACCTTGGTGGTGGTTCGATCTTCCCAAAGGGCGTAAGTGAGGAGAGTGTGCCATTGATGAGGCTTATCATCGATGATACTTTTGAAAATTCTCACTAGATTCTTGTTGGTAGACTCGACCCACCCATTTCCTTGGGGGTAATAAGTTGATGAGGTGAAATGTTGAACCCCCAACTTAGCTAAAAATTGGGCCATCTTAGCAGAAATAAAAGCGATACCATTGTCTATAATAATATATAAAGGACTACCAAATCTGGAAAAGATGTTATTTTCAAGGAAAGAAATCACCCGATCCTCTGTCAAATGTTTAAGCGAGACAACTTCAGTCCATTTTGTAAAATAATATTTGGCTGTCAAAATAAAGACTTGTCCTACTGAAGACAAAGGATTAATAGGACCAATAAAATCCAATCCCCACTTTGAAAAAGGAAAATCTAGGAGGACATGTTGTAACGGCATGGCTGAAAGACATTCTTTCCCAACAAATTTCTGGCACTTGTCACAAGATCTCAAAAAAACATAATAATCACGAAATATTGAAGGCCAATAGTATCCTTTTTTGATAATATTAAAAGCCATGGTTTTAGCAGAAAAATGAGCTCCTATGTGAATAACAAAATTTGAAGAACCATGAGTTTCTTGCAACAATTTTTGTGCTTCCTCATTGTCTACACAACGAAGAAACATACCATCAACAGATCTTGTAAACAAGAAGTCTCCTATAATGAAGTATCTAGCAGATTCAAGATAGATCCTTCTTCTTTGATGAGTGTCTAACTTATCTGGACATCTTTGATTTTTCAAATATTAAATCGAATTCTTATACCAAGGATGTTTAGACACCAGAAGGATTTGATTATCAATGTAGAACAATGCGGACATAGAACTATCTTGTTCATCAATTTCTTCACTAGTTTTAGCATGCTAAGCTAAGTGAAGGGATAATTCGCTTCCCTTGATGGTGGTAGAAGTCACGATAGTTAAATCATACTCCTGGATCTTGGCAAGTCAATGTGCAAGCTTCCCTGAAAGATAAGTCCATGAGAGAAAAAACTTGACAACGGGTAAAGGGACTTTTACCAATGTATGCTTACCTAAGATGAAGTGGAAATTTTTTTCAACAACTTTAACAAGAGTGAAAGCATGTTTTTCAATAAAAGAATATTCAAAATCATCATCAGACAAGATTTGACTGATGTAAGCCACTGATTTTTCGTTACCTTGGTCATCACTTTGCATGAGGATAGTAGAAAATGCTTCCTCCATGGCATTAGTATATATCATAAATTCTTTTTCAAAATCCATCTTCGCAAGAAATAGTGCGGATATGATTTCTTTCTTGATCCCTACAAAAGAATCTTTGACATCATCTATCCAAGAGAAGGAATGATCTTGCTTAAGCAGATTATGAATTGGTTTGACCATTATAGCAAAATCAGGAACAAACCTACGAACAAAGTTAATAACCCCCATAAAAGATTGAACCTCCTTCTTGTAAGTGGGAGCAGGAAAATTTAGGATAGCAACAATCCTTTCAGGATCAATGCTTATTCATGAATCAGAGACAATGTGTCCAAGGAGCTTGCCCTTGGTAACGCTAATAATAGACTTAGAAGGATTTAGAGAAATGCCAAATTTCATGCATCGCATGAGAAATCTTTTAAGATGACCAAAATGATATGATCGGTTCTTAGAGTACACAATTAAGTTATCAAGATAAATTTGAATAATATTGCTGATCAAATCGTCAAAAGATATTTCATAGCTCTTTGAAAAGTGGAATCTGCATTAGATAATCCAAAAGCCATATGTTCATAACCAAAAGTGCCCCAACGAGTAATAAAAGTGGCTTTATATTTATCTAGCCTTTTTACCTTGATTTGATTGTAACTAGAGAAACCGTCAAGTAAGGACATCATCTGTGACCCTGCAACTTGTTGCAAAATCATTTCCATATTAGGGAGAGGAAAGTGATATTTTATGCTAGCCTGATTTAATGTGTAGAAATCTATGCATAATCTGATTTGACCAGTTGTTTTCCAAACGGGAACCAAATTAAAAACCCATTCTGAATACTCAACTCGAAAGCTAATCCCATCTTTCAAGAGTTTTTCCAACTCCTTTCGAATAGTTGCTTCCAGCGCAGGGTTAATAGGTCTTTATTTTTTCCTAGTTGGTTTTATTCCCTCCTTGATAGGAATGGTATGTTGTATAAGAGCGAGATCAAAACCACGAAGATCCTCATAAGAACAAGCAAAAACATCTTGAAATTCACCAAGCAGTCCGAAAAACTTCAATTTTTATCCATCAGAACATTGGGCATCTATTTTAACATTCTTTGGAGACTCGGGTGTCCCAATGTTCAAGGAAATGGTTTCACCCACTTTCCTTTTTGACTCCTCTTATTTATGTTTCTCTTTGTTGCCTACATCACTCGATGAAAATGAAATTTCTAGAGGAGTGAAGCCCTTAGGAATCTTGTTATCTTCCATTGATATAATTTCCTTAGACATATAAGGTTCATTTTGAATGAAAGAAAAAAATGATCCCATCACTAGAGAAGACCTGCCATGATTCTATATTGTCAGGGATATGTGGACGATACAGAGACTGAAAAGTACAATCATGTCTTTGTGGCATAAGTTGTCGTTTAGGAGAGGCTGCAAAAATAACTAATCGATCAACCATTGAGTTCAATTCCCTTTTGACATGAGTGATGTTGAAATATAATAGGTTCAATATAAGTGCCCAAAGAGTTTGGGTGTAGTGTTTCATCAACTTGTTTCTAGGAGAGTATGTCTTATGTACAAGGTTCACAACAAGCTCAGAATCCCCAAAAATTGTAAGGTGACCACAACCCAGATTATAGGCATTTTCAATGCCTAACAATAATGCTTCGAATTCAATGACATTGTTTGTGCACGCAAACTCTAACATATAAGAAAAGTTATGAATTTCGCCCACATGAGAGTACAAGATAATACCAGCTTTGTTTCCTTCATTAGAGCATGAACCATCAAAGTGCATATGCCATATCCCATCATCTAATTCGATTTGTTCCAAGGGAGTGTTATCCTCCTCAACAAAGATGGAATACATTCCTAGGTCCTCTTCGATATAATTCACATTAGGCTGTGGAACAATTTCTATGTAAGGTGAAATCCTTCCCTCTCTGAGGACTATGATGATTTTACCATTCCGAGGAATGGATATGTGTGTCTCGTCGAGTGAGAGGTATCCACCCGTCAAAGCTTTCCAATATCTTCCTAGGATGATCGAATAGTTACTTACTGGCATATCGATTACCTGAATATTAAGGATTGTCCTAATTTCAGGGTGCGCACACAAAACCAAGGTCATATCCTTGATTTCACCTATGGTCGTTTGTTGTAGACTATTATAAGAGAGCATACTTCTGGAGTTTTCATTTGTACAAGACAAGCCTAGCTCTTCCATAATAATCTTCGACATTACACTTGGGCCTGAACTGCCATCAATGAGACAAC
>JASDQU010683107.1:68185-82893 GCA_032191745.1 Picea mariana
TTCGGCACGAAATGAGAGTGGAGATATAATAAAGAAATGCACAGAGATATTGCAGATATTCAATAATATGACAGAAATGTATCAGAGATGCAACCATAAACACATATATACAGTAATACACGATTTATATTAATCAAATAAATGTACAGAGACTATAAAAATACAGAGTGAAAGACTCGCTAGAATGGTGGCAGCTTATCTCTAAGAAGAGATGTGACGGCTACTCGCATTCGCAAGAAGATGGTTACAATGAGGCTCTGAAGGCATTTTTACAATAATCGGGAATGCCAAAAGTCATAGACATCCAAAAACCTAACCCTAGGAGATGAAGCACCAAAAGTCACGTGGGCCTCGTTTGGGTAAGTTGGTGCATCAACTTCCCAGGGTCGTAACTTTTGCATACGATCTCTGTTTTAGGCGTGTGATAGCTCGTTGGAAAGGTATCGTCGAGGAGATTCATTTTGGGGGCTCAATCATGCCTTCGACTATCATTGAGAACCTCGATCTCAAAAAAACTTCATTTAGGCCCTCAAAATGGCCCCGGAAGTGAAAACCTGCTAAAAATAGTAAATTGCCAAAATGGCCAGAAAATTGTTTTGAGCCATTTGGAAGAGGTGGGTGGCCCGCGATATCCACCTAGATCAATCCTCCCTCCTTAGGAAGCAATGGTCTCCATTGCGCTGAGTTCTTGGGGGAGAGGGAAAAGCATTTGTTGAATCTGCATCTTGGTGAGTTGCTTGTCTTGCTGGAGAAGTCACGCTGCTTAGTTTGTGGAAATTTGTCACGAACCTGTGGTTGGAAGGTTTGGATCTTTTTAACCAATCTGGCTATTTTAGATGACTATGTGCAGAAGGAATCTTCATGCTTTGCTGCAACCTTGTCGACCTGCTTCTGTTGGATAGAAGGTGCTTTGGTCGAAGCTGTGGTGGCTACAGTATCCTTCTGCTCACCCTTTGAACAGATTGTGGAGAAGATGAATTTTCTAGTATGAGATACTACCTTGTAGCACTGTTTAGGTGGGGCAGTAGTTGGAACTACCTCTGGTATCCTGTAGATATGATCCCCCAGAGTANCTCAAAAAAACTTCATTTAGGCCCTCAAAATGGCCCCGGAAGTGAAAACCTGCTAAAAATAGTAAATTGCCAAAATGGCCAGAAAACTGTTTTGAGCCATTTGAAAAAGGTGGGTGGCCCCCGATATCCACCTGGATCACCTGCCCAACACATTGTCTTGAAAGAATAACATGCCCACTCAACTTAGCCACTAAAAATACTTAAGTCCCTTGCCCAAGAACCTGAACATTCTAAAGGAAAATAATTGGCCAATTCTGCTAAGTCTGATCAAACCAAAGCATCCTCACATTCAGTAATATCACATTCCCAACACCCTAGACATGAAGATAGGCATATCTCTTTTGGAGATATGCACCTAGAGGAATTAGAAGTTAAAGGTAAAATTCTCATCAAGGCAGATTCACAGATGCCCAAGCTAATAGAGTCCAAGGAAAGTGGACAGAGGCAGACTGCCTCAAATAAAAAACATATTTTATGATTTTATCATGTATTTTACTTTGGCTTCACTGTTGGGACAAATTTTGTTTATTTTTGGACAACAATATGTTTTTGGACAACTTGTTGACTTACTTATTTTGGGCATGTACATACACATATACTTGGTATTTGGAAGTCACAAGTATGTTTTTGAAATATTTGATGGGCGGCCCGCGGGTTGATTGGGATATGTGTATATAATGATGTTTTGATGGCATTGATAGATATTTATTGATGGAGGCATAAGGGAATATTTTGAAAATTAAACAATAATGTTGTTTAGGGGGTCCCTATTGATGAATGCAACTATGTGAGACATTCTCCAGCTTACAAACTTATGAGATGTGGATCATTGCAACTATGTGAGTCTTTCTCTCAGCTTACAAACCTGAGAGAAATCCCCTAAGAAGGGTACATGGTTCTTGCCTGACATAGAGCTAGGAACGTAGATATGACCTCCTCCATTCATAGAGTTGAGAAGAACTCTAGATGATTATCCAGTGGGAAAGGTGATCTATTGATTTAGACGTGCCCGTGGCTGAGCACAAGGTGAACGTGTGAAATCCCAAAGTGTTGGGTGCATCATCATGTGAACATAAACGAGGATGATGTATTAGCCTCCTCTCAGTAGCATAGTTGACGAGAAGACTCCAGATGATTCTCCTGTGTGAGGAAGTGGGAAAGAAGATCTGTACAGTGGACGTGCCTGTGGACAAGCACATGTGAACGTGTGAAGATATGGTTCTTCTGTGTAATGCAGTGAACCAGAGATATGCCATTCCTATGGATGTGCCCTTAGTGGATGAGCACTAGTGGGTGTATCAGATCCTTTTCTATATATTGTTCAAGAGTCAGATCTGCCTGTAACCCTAATTGTTATGTAAAGGGTACAGATCGGCCCCACCTTAATGTGTTTAATAATAAATGTAAAAGATAATTAATCTGGTCAATATTAATTATATTATTATTAATAATAATAATTATAATGTGACTTAGAGAAGTTGTCCCTGTTGAGCCAATAGACACTTCTATTGATAGGACAAGTCTAATATAAGTAAAGGAAGATTCCCCATTGTGGAATCATATATTTCTTGTGAGTTTGGAAATTTCATCAAGTACAACTTGGGAAAAGTGCACACCTCTCTTGGGCGCTAGAGTTATAGGGTTTGAAGCACCCTCTTGTGTGCTAGGTCTTTCTTGGTGGTGAAGGTATTTCTCCTGAAGAATATAGCAAAGGATTTGGCTGGGTTTTCTTCCCTTCTTGAGAAGGGTTTCCCAGGATACTTCTTGTGTTCTTGTGCATGGTGTTTCTTATTGTGATCTTGGTTGCTGCAACATTCTTGTTTATGGTTAAGACAAATGCAAATTGAAATGAACTACATGCTTAACCTATCTTATTGAAAAATCAACAGTCCCCGCCTATTAGTTAATAGTTATTATACCCTTATCTTTGTTTATTAATATTTAATTATGAATTGTCCCTATCTAACAAAAAATTATTTAAATAAATTAACTAAAAGTAGTTGGAACTACTCAAAACTACGTTTGGAGAATAAAAGGAGAACATAAGGGACAAGCAAAAAGGAGGAGAGATAGAAGCACAAACTCTGATAAGGTTTTCTCTTTCTTTAGAGTGAGATTACATTACTACTTCATTCATTTCTAAATCACTTAAAAGCTAAGAACTTCTTGTTGATAACAGGGTATTACTAAAGGTGGCAATAAGAAGGGGAAGCATTGATTGTTGACATGCTTCAGAAGGTTGATCATCTGTTTCTAATAGTCTATAAATTCTTATTGGATTTCTGAATTGATTTTTAGTGCTAATTAGGAATTGTTTGCTGAGTCAAGACAGTGGCTTGTTGATCCAGTTTTTCTCAGTCTTGGTTTTACTTAGAAGACACTAGTCGTCTCTGAGTGATGTAACATTCCACCTCTAAATTCTAAGTACTATTTTGGTCCTTACCCATTCTAGGATATGAAAGAATGTTTTTGGTTTTCTTTCATAATTGAATTAATAAAATCAATTGATGGTTTTGGAGTCTCATTTTGGCCTATATGTGTAATATTAATTTCATTTTTTTTAAAATATGATTGTTCATAAAATTGTTATAAATTTATGTTATAAACATTTCTTTATATCTTTGTCATAATACAACATAAAAGACAAAATTAGGCCCAAGAACACATTTCTTGAGGACTAATTGATATTTTTGCAAAAGGATATAAACATAGGGTAACAATCCTGTCTATCTTGCCTTATCCTAGTAAGATTCAAAAATGTTGGTACAAGGATAGCCATTCATTTTCATCAACATTTGTTTAACGACCATACTAGGGAACTCATCCATAGTTTCTTGGTTGTTGTATTTTATTTTCTGTACTTCATTTTCTTCTTTTATTTTCTAATTTCATGGATTTGCATGTCGCATGACAACCTAACATTGGTGATAATTTGGATGATTAGAATAGTATTTCTCTGACTTTATTCAATCTAATTTTAGAAATAGCTCACACACACGAAGAAATTCATCATTCTTGGGATGTTATTGCTAGAGACGTTAGAATCCGTGAATAGTGGAAATCCCAACAAATAAAATCCGAAAATCAACCCCCTCAATGAAAGGTTGACTTATATCCTTTAGATCTCGTTATTCTCAGAGGATGAGAGGTTTATCTCCTGATTTCAATCCTCTATCTGAATTTGGAAGAAATTAAATTTTCCTAAAGAATATGCAACCTAAACTCTAGAGATCTTTATCCGACTCATCTATTTCATCGATGTATTTAATTCTCATTTCTTTCAAGATGAAATCTTCAGGGTCTTCTTCTAGTTCTAGTTCATCTACTTCTTCACAAATATCTTCCTCCTTCATAATTGGAATAATTTTTAGTCATCACATCCTAGTTCAATCTACAACAAATCCTACAAAAATGATCAAAAAATTCGGTTGATTTCAGTTTGAAGAAGATGAGACCAAAACACCATGGCATGTATCTTCACCCTTGAATATTACAATACCAGCTGCAAATCCCCTTCCAAAATTTAAGGATAATTTTCCTAAAGTCTTGAGAAATGGCACCATTTCCACTTAAGAAGATTTAATTGAATTTTCTAATGCATGTCATAATATAGGAGAAAATGATAATAACACTTGCATGCACTTATTTTTCAATTCTTTAGAGGGGAAAGTTGTAGATGATTCTTTTTAATTACCTCCTAAAGTCTTTTTGACTTGGGATAAATTGAATTATTGATTTAAATCAACTTATGGGTAGCCTAAAAACCCAACATATTTGTTAAGGGAACATAATAATATTGTTTATAATAATGGTGAAACAATCAAGTCTTTTAATCTACACTTCACCAAGTTATACAATTAAATCCTTGAGTTATTCTGCCCTCATAACCAAGTTTCCTTTATTCAATACTATAATGCATTTCCCTCTTCTTATAATAAGAGATTAGAAGAGAAGAACGTAACCAACTTAAGGTCTGCACTTCAAACTTGTTTAGAGTATGAAGAACAATTGGAAAGAACAGGTCTTCCCAAGGAATATTATATGAAGCAGACTTATATGTCAACAATTTTATAGCTTGTTCAAGATATGAGCAATCAAATGATTTCTTATGTGAGGAAAATAATCACCTCAACCCCATCTTCTGTTGAATCTTCTTCTCAAGCTTTTTTGAGAAATCATCCAACTAATTCTTCATTTTTTAATCAGCCATAGTCTATTCTCTCTGGGGTTGGTGTAATTTATATGATGACAATCATGAAGAAAATACTTGTGAGGTTCAGAAAAGGGCACAAGAGAGAATCTTTGGAAAAAATACTAAAACAACTATTGTTTCCTTAGATTGGACTCCTGAGAAAGATGTGATGTTAGTAAATACAAGAAATAAATCATATGCAAATAAAGGGAAGGGTAATATTTCCAAAACTACCTTTGCTCCAAGTTCCTCTTCCCAAAACACAAATCCTCAAGTTTTCACAACAACTCAAAGTCCAAAGACACCAATGTCTTTTCCTCCATCTAAATATAACATTTTTAATCATCTATCTAACATAAAAGAAGATGCATCTCTCTTGGATATGGTCATCGTCTCGGAACAACAACATCATCTAAAAAATTATATGGAAGGTAAAACTTCTCCAATAGCTAGTATATCTGAAAAACTTGATGGGGATGAATCACATGTAAATAGGATAAGTGTAAATAATTTTAGGAATCCTATAAAAATATTTATTTTTATATTTCTGTAAAAATAATGGATAGGATAGCTCACCATTGTTTAATGGATGGTGGATCTGGCCCTAGCGTCATGTCCAATATTATTATGGAAGAACTAGGACTCTCTTGCAAAAATGAAAAGACAAGGAGTAGGTTGTCCTATAATAATCAACAACAATCAACAATCAGTGAAATTAATGATGTAACTCTAGTCCTTTGTGCCCATCCTGAAATTAGAACCACTCTCAATATTCAAGTAATTGGCATGCCTATTAGTAATTACTCAATTATTTTCGATAGAGATTGGCAGGATTTAACTAGTGTTTATTTATAATTATATTGTTCACATATGTCCATCCCTAAAATGGGATGAATATCATTCTTTTAAAGGAAGGACGAATTTCACCGTATATTGAGAAGGTTCCTCAACCGATTGTAAATTATAATGAAAAAGATATGGGTGTATATTCCGTTTTTGTTGATGAAGATGACACTCCTCTTGAACAACCTAATGATTATGATGATGGAATGTGGCATATGCACTTTGATGGTGCATGTTCAAGTGAAGGTAATGGAAAAGGCATTATATTGTACTCTCTTGTAGGTAAAATTCACGATTTTTCCTACATATTAGAATTTGTTCGTACAAACAACGTTACTGAATTTGAAGCCTTGTTGTTAGGAATTGAAAATGCTTATGACTTAGGTTGTGGTCATCTCACTATTTTTTGAGACTCGGAACTTGTTGTTAATCTGGTTAGAAAAATCTATAATCCTACTAACAATTTGTTGAAAATATACAACCAAGCTGTTTGGGCTTTAATTCAAAATTTGTTGTCCTTTAACGTCATTCACATCAAAAGGGAATTGAATTCAATGGTTGATAAGTTAACTATTTTTGCAACTTCTCATATAAGGCAACTATTGCCTCAAATACCTGATTGCACATTTTTATCCTTGTATCGACCTCATATTCCTAATGATGAAAAATCATGGAATTTTTTCCTTGATGATGGAAGCATTTGTGTTTTTATTCAAAATGAGTCGTATAATCCAAAGGAAATATTTTTTGTCGAAGACAATACAATTCCTAAAGGCTTGAATCCTCTTGAAATATCATTCTCAACTAGTGATGTTAGCAACAATGAATATTACAAAGAAGAGGATTCAAAATGGAAAATAAGAGATATCATTCCAATAAACATTGGGACTCAAGAGCATCCAAAAGTTTTAAAAATAGGAGCCCAATGTTCTGAAGATGAAAAGAAGAAATTCATGGATTTGTTACATGAATTTAAATATGTTTTATCCTGGTTTTATGAGGATCTTCATGGTTTTGATCCTAATGTCATCCAACATGCTATTTTGATTAAGCAAGGAGAAAACCCTTTCAAGCAGAAACAAAGACCCATTAATCCTATTCTTCAAGCCACCATTAGAAAAGAAGTGGACAAGTTAATAAAATCTCATATATTTTTTACGGTTAAATACTCTTAGTGGGTGTCTAATCTAGTTCATGTACGAAAAACAAATGGTGATATTCATTTATGTGTGGATTTCTGTGCACTTGATAGAGCTAGTGTTAAGGATAACTTTCCTCTTCCTAATATGGAAATGATTTTACAGCAAGTTGCAGGATCACAAATGATGTCCTTACTTGACGGTTTTTCTGGTTGTAATCAAATCTGAGTTAAAAAGACAGACAAAAATAAAACCACGTCCACAACTCAGTGGGGCACCTTTTCCTATGAGTGGATGCCTTTGGCTTATCTAATGCAAGTGCCACTTTTCAGAGAGCTATGCAAATAGATTTCGATGATCTTATCGACAATATAATTAATATTTATCTTGATAACTTAACTGTATTTTCTAAAAAGCAATCAGATCATTTTGATAATCTTAAAAAGGTCTTTTCGTGATGCAGAAAATTTATTATGTCTCTAAATCATGTAAAATATTTTTGACATTACACAAGGTAAACTTCTCGGTCACATTGTTTCAAATTCAGGGATCAACATTGATCGTGAGAGGGTTATCACCATTTTAAATATTCTAACCTCTACATCTAAAAATAAAATTCAATCTTTTATGGGAAGAATTAACTTTGTTAGAAGATTTGTTCCTAATTTTGTTGTAATGGTTAAGCCTATTTCACAACATGCTTAAACACGATCAATTTTTTTCTTGGATGGAATATGTCGAAAAAGGTTTTGTAGGAATTAAAAGGGTAATCAGCTCCGCATCGTTCTTGGCGAAACCAAAATTTGACAAAGACTTTATTATCTATACAAACTCAATATAATAAGCAATTTCAATTGTTCTTTTTTAAAAAGATGATCATAAGAACGAACAACTTGTAGCTTACATGAGCCAGAGCTTATCTGATGATGAAATCAAATATTATCTTATTGAAAAACATGTTTTTTCTCTTATTAAGGATATATTAAAATTTCGCCACTTTATTCTTGGCAAGCATACACTGGTAAAAGTCCCTTTACCTACTATAAATTTTTTTATTTTCACAAACTCATCTTTCAGAAAAACTTGCACATTGGCTTGCAAAAATTCAAGAACATGATTTAACGATCACAACATCAAAAATGATCAAGGGATGTGACTTAGCACTTCACTTGGATCAACATGTTGAACCAAGTGATTCTTCTGAAAACGATGAAAATGCCTTATCACCACTATTTTTTATTGAAAATCAGAATCTTGATCTTGCTCAACACCCTTGGTATAAGGACCTTGTTTATTATTTGCAATTCCATAACTGTCCTGATTATCTAGAATCTCATCAACGTAGGAGGCTATGCCTTGAAGCCTCTAAATATCTGATCTTGGGTAGTTCTTTGTTTTGAAGATCTGCTAATGGGTTGTTGTTATGATGTATAGATGATGCAGCAACTCAGAAAATATTGAGAGAAATCCATGGATTAACAGATTCAAACATTCATATCGATGATCATTTTGCAACAAAGGCCATTGCCTTTAAAATATTGAGAATGGGGTATTATTGGCCTTTAATTTTGTTATATCTTTTTAAATTTACAAGGGCTTGTGATAAGTGTCAAAAATTTGTTGGTAAGGAACACTTTTCTGCCATGCCCTTGCAAGTTGTTCTTCCTGATTTTCCATTTTCTTAATGGGGTTTAGATTTCATTGGTCCTATCAATCCTCCATCTTTTATTGGACATATTTTATACTTACAACAACAAATTACTTTACTAAGTGGACTTAAGTTGTACCAGTCAAGCACACACAAGATGAGCAGGGCATTTCTTTCTTGGAATCAAATATATTTTCTCGTTTTGGTTTTCCTATTGAAATTATTTCTGATGACGGGCCAACTTTCATTTCTACAATATTCACTGAATTTCTTAGTAAATTTGGTGTGAAACATTTTACTTCTTCTATCTATTATTCGCAGGGAAATGGGAAAGTTGAGTCCACTAATAAAAACTTGGTCAAAATTTTAAGGAACATCATAGATGATAAACCCCGTCAATGGATTACACTACTCACATATGCACTTTGGGAAGATCGTACCACCACCAAATATAGCACTGACCATACTCCATTCGAACTCTTATATGGTCAAGAAGTTATTATTCTTGTAGAACTTGAACTTACTTCTCTTTGATTAGCATTACAGGACGAAGAATTGAGCACGATATATATTTCTCAAAGAATAAATGATTTGATTGCCTTGGAAGAACAAAGAAACCATGCCTTAGAAAATATGAGAAAAAGGCAGCCAAACGTTAAGAAATACATTGACAAAAAAACTAAATCTGTTATCTTTAGGGTTGATGAGAAAGTGATTCTTTGGGATTATGCACATGCTGATAAAGGGAAACATTCCAAATTTCAGAAGCTTTGGTTGGGTCCATACAATATTGCCTATGTCATAGGTAACAATTCATACTTATTAAAAGACATGGAAGAGCGATTGTTTTCTTATACAACAAATGGTTCACATTTGAACCATTATGTTGAACCAGAATGATTTGATTGATCATATTTTGAATTCTTTCTATATATGTTTTCTTTGATTATGTTTATTTCTTTTCCCGTCTATACAACTGATTTTCTTTTGACTTTTATCAGCTCTTGATTTTTTCTTTCTTTCACATTATTTTTCAGTCAAATTGGATCACTTAAGCCACTTATTTTGTCATGCTAGCTGCAAAATTTTATTGATATGTTGTGAAATTGATAAGAACATAAACGACAAATGATCTTCTTTTGGGTCTGTAACACTACTTATGTAGTAGTTGCCTATGTGTTGGCTTACTTGATCTACACACAGGTTGTAAGACCTTATGCGCTTTCTCCTCTCACTTGCTTGCTTTATTCTTCTATTTTTGTGTTGTATTTGTCCTCCATGCTTTCCTTCTTTCTTCTTTGTTTCCTCTTTTTGCGTGCTTATGTTCTTCTATGCACTTTCTTCCTTCTGCATGATTTCATTATTCTATGCCTTTTCTTCCAAAATTTCATCCAAAACTTCCTTTCCAACATCCCCCCAACACTCACACGTGGCTCGTCCTAAACCACTCAGGCATGTTGCATGTTCTTCCACTCTCCAATGAATTATTACAGGGCATCTTTAGAGGCTTCTACCTTTGTGACAATGGTGGCTTATTTTGTTGTGATCCCTTCTATGGCCTGCGCGATCAAGTCTTGGAGTTTGTTCTCTGTTTTGGACATGACTTGTTTGACCTTCCCCTGGACAGTGGCCAATTCTCCAATACTAGTGACTGCTTCCTCCTTCCTGGGTCCAAGTCTCTGTTGAAGGACCTTATGTTGGTCCCTGAGTCTCTTCAATTCGACATAGGCTTTTCGCTGAGCCAAAATGGCAACCATTCGCTTGACCAGTGGAAATGTTGTCACCTTCTCTGTTGCCTCATTGGCATGTTCTTAGTGACGACGTTCGAAACTGGTGCTATTGGTAGTGGGTACTTGGAATTCATTGGGACATTTACTGGGGGTGCATCATCCTTCTGTGTAGGTAAATAATCCATGTGGAAAATTTCTGGTGCTGCTGGGGCTGAAGGTCCAACTACTTCCTCGACGTCCACATCCACTATTGTTCTCTTTGTTTGCTTCTTCTCTACATCGGATGGTCCTCCCATTCTCGGTGGTGCCATACTCATTGTATGATGGACTGATGGATGAGTGTTGTGTGTCTATGAAGATCGTTGTAACTTGGCTCGGGTAGCCCGACTTTGTTCGCTCCTGCTTGCATGCAAAAAATGACTTAGATTTTCTATCCCTCTTAGTGTTTTGTGTGTTCGTGCCAAGTAGACCTATCGTATCCTGCCTTAACTTCCTTGTCCAATATGGTGTCATAGTTGGTAACTTGGTAAGTAAATTCTCGTTAATGGCGAAATCCGCCTTATGATCCTCCTTTCGTACTACTGATATGTTCATGATTTCTGGCAGATTTTCTGATTTAATGCTTATACGACACTTTTATGACTTGTCACGCCGGCTTCCTAACTATAGTTTTCGTGCCTGATTGCTTTTAACGGTCTTGTCGTTTCCAACCTACGCAGTAGTGCTTCACTCTTCCAGTTGTAGGCTTCAGAGTCAGGCCTGTCCTTGTCTTATCTTCAAACTTGGCACAATGTTATTGTCATGTGTGATGATCGACTCAGCTGCGGCGCAAGTTATGATACATTGGTATTTCAACACTCTTTTTCTTTTTCCTATCCCTACTTTTTATTTATTTTCTTTTCTTTTTTCTACTTTTTAGTTGGTTTTTCTTTTTTTTTCTGGCTACTATGGTACACTTACTATAATACAAGGGTTCTGGCGCATCCTAGATTACCGTGCAGACTGTCAAATGTTTCTATAGATTTTTAGCTGACTTCTGTTCACCATTCCTTCCCAGATTTTTCCATCCAAGGTTGCCAACCACGCGACACCTGTCTTGGTTATTTGTTGTACCACATAGGGACCTAAACAGTGCACGTGAAACTTCCTTGGATGTTGCAAATACTTGTTGTCATAGAGTAGTACCAAATATTCAACTTGAAATCACTTTGGTTTGATGTGGCGATCTTTTCAAGCCTTCTCTCTAGATTTCTGCAGCTGCTGATGGAACCCTGCAATAAATTGGTCCTCCTCGAGCTAAACTAATTATGCCATTCTCTCCTCTATCACGCTAGTATCAGAGAGCTCAGTGATTGTTGCAATCACATGTAATGAACCTCAAAAATCATCATAAAAAAAAAATTCCTTTTCATGGCATAAATCAATTTCGTTTAAGCTTAGATTGTAAAAACAGGAATGATTCAATTTCGACCGTAAGGATATTATTACACCCACCTAATCGACTTCGAACAGAAATCTTCTGTGGGTAAAAATTCCCTCCATGTTTCTATTCCTTCCCTTATTCCCTGCACCCTTCCAGCATACTCAAAGTAAAAGAGCGAAATGAACTTAGCTCGAAGGAGCCTCCTTTGTTCAGAGAGAGAAAAGGATATCACCCTGAAGTGTTCAGAGCGAAGCAGAGAGCGAAATCATCTCGCAGGGGTCGAGCTCCAGTGGAAAAATGCCAAATCCTCCTCGCTAGATATCTTTAGGAGAATGAACGATGATAAATTATCGGGAAAAGGACCGAAATCCAGTGGATCGTTAGATCCCATAGATCTGTGCGGAAGTTAAGGCTGATCGTTCAAAACTCAGGGGGGTAACGATCAGATGTCTTTACGGGAATGGACGGTGGAAATTTCATCGGGAAGTACCGAAGTCCCGTGAACCGTCGGATCTTAAAGTTCTACGTGGATTTTCAGCCAATTCGGAGTTCAGGATTTTGCAATTACAACAACCAATGTCAGCGCACAACAAATCCCGAAACTGTGAAACGTGACCCACATTTCGGAGTTTCGGGATTCGGGGTTTCGCGAGTATAAGAGCCGGACTTCAACACACCCCATTTCCCGAATTGCGAAAGGTGATCAGTACTTCGGGAATTTAGAGTTCGGGTTTTCAGGTTTTCAAATACCAAACAACAATACACAACAACTCTCGACTTCCGAAAGGTGAAAGGATGTGGCACCACCACTTCGGGATTTCAGGCTTCAAGGTTTCGGGGTTTCAAAAGTCAACATCTCATACAAGAACTTCCGAAAATGCGAAAGGTAAGAACATTGAACTATCATTTCGGGATTTCGGGGTTCGGAATCCCACGACTTCAAAGGTCAAATCAACAACCAATAACCATACCCGAAAATGCGAAAAGAAAAGAACGTGGAAAATAACATTCAGGATTTCAGGGTTTGAGTTTTCGGGGTTTCAAATGTCTAACGACAGCACACAACAATCCTCGAAATTGCAATAAGTGAAAGGGCGTGAAACCAAGACTTTGGGAATCCGGGGTTCAGGGTTTCCAATGTCAAATGACAACACACAACAATCCCTGAAATTGCGATAAGTGAAAGGGCGTGAAACCAAGACTTCGGGAATTTGGGGTTCGGGGTTTCAAACAACAAGGGAACTTCATACAAATGTAACTAACAAGTCCCGAATGCCGAAATTCACACTTTTTTTCATAATTCTAAGATTTTTCCTTGTACAGGTATTCTTACTTTCATTCTATGAGACAATAGGTGTAGAAGGATTCCAACATCCATTTACTTATCAAGATTCCAAAACAAAAATCTAACTTTTGACTTTTATACGCATACAATCTATAAAAAGGGGCACAATAGGGTAACAGGTTCTGAAAAAGGTAATTTCTAATAAGTTCACTCAGAGCCCCTTTAGACAAGTCGAAAACGTCAATAGTACTAGATCTGCGCATCTATGTAGATACATGCATAAGAGTATCACTCCATCAGGGTTTGGAAATTATAATTAATGACCCAAGGGATCTGAGTTTTGGTTTTCCGGGGTTTCCAGAATTCTTTAACTTTCCAAATTTTTTTGTATGTCTAGCGTTTTGACTTCAGAATGAACCTAACTCATAGATGGACCAGCATTTTCTTAACTCAGCTTCTATCAAAATAAATTTGCCTAGCCCTTTCAGATTTAGGAAGGGACCACTCCAGAATTTAAACTGCGATTGTACATTTGATACCATGATAAATGTCATCCATTGACACAATTACTTCATATTAGAGAACAATTTGATGCGAAATCTCAAATACACACAACACATCCAAGAATAGAGAGGGAAATATTTACATTAATGCAATTAGATATAATCACATAACAGATAATTGCCATCAATCAAAACATAGCCCAAATGGAGAGGGGTAGAACGACATATCTGAATCCAATCCGTGGGAAAACAAAGGGAACAACCACGTTCCTCCCAACCATAGAACAGGGTAGCCAAAATCACTTGCTCGATTCACCCCCTAGCCTGACCATGAATCCATGAGGGCGAACTTGGAAACTCCTCCTCAGCTATGTCCTTCAATTCCAACAGTTATCTTCTTGGCTCACGCTTACTCAACAGTGCTCATAACAGCAAGGTGATTCTGTTTCAACAAGCTCCTCTTGCCTCACATTCAATCCACAGTGTTCATAATAGCAAGAGAGCTCAGGAATCCTTTCCCAGCATACTTGGCAGTGTCCTGCCTCCTCGCATATGCTATTTATCCATTTTTGCCTAGGTCTTTTCCCTCCTTTGGGGATTTTCGTAGCTTTTCTTAATCCCTGATTTTCAGGGGCTGCCAGTGGCCAAATCTATGATTTTCCACTTGTAATCATCAACCCAGGGGCAGTTCCAACTTGTTCCCCACTCATGGAGTCATGGTCAGCTAATTTTAACGTTACTGTTCCATTTGTCCTCCTGTAGTTAATATAATTATTCTGTTGTGATACAAGTGTCATAGTCAAATAGTTAGTTGGGTCCAAAGAGATCTCTGCCCAACAGTCACAATAATTAAATACAATTATTAAATTCGA
>JASDQU010683108.1:11040-45944 GCA_032191745.1 Picea mariana
CATCGGGACTTAGCTCATTGGGATATCGGGGTTTCTGCGGTCGCGAAACTCTAGTAGAAAGAAATCACGATCTGCGATTTCCCGAAAGGATCTTAGCCGTGGATCGATGAGACACGTGTCAAAGAGCAGGGGAGTCAGTGGAGTTCGGTTCATCAGAGAATCGGGAATTCCGGAGCCAAGAGTCTTTCACTTGAAAACACGATTAGCGAATTCCCGAGAAGATCAGAGCCGTTGATCATAGCGGGGATATGTGGCACGAGATCCCAGAGAGTCAGGGTTCGGCATTTCGAGGTTCTCTCACACAATGAAATCGCTGCAAGAGAAATCGTGATTTCACGAAATGCGACGGGTCCCACTGTCACATCATTTCAGTGGAGGACAGGTGTCAGGAGGTCAACTCTTGTAGGGAGACACTGATCCGGCAGGATCTTTTAAATGATTATGGTTGAGTTTTAAACTTGCATGAATAATTTAACCATTTGAGAATTTAACGAAAGAATGAGGAAAAGAAGAGATTATATCAGTCAAATATACATATGCAGATCTGAAAACAATAATGAACAGCAAACCATAAGAACACAGGTTGATAACGGAGTTCGGCACAATGTTTGCCTATGTCTCCGGGCCTTTTTCCTTTTGGGGGAGGCTTCTTTATTTCTGCTCAAGTGCTCAAAATTACATCTCAGCAATGCCCAAAGGCTACAAGACTGATCTGGTCTTGTTGTCCCAGATCTCTAGAACCCAATGAAAAAAAACGGCATGCAAAACTGATGCTCCAAGCTCCCAGAAACGATCCGACAACGTTTCCACCTCAAAGGCTTCCCTGCATCAAACTGACTTTGGCTTGGCTTTCCAACAGCATAACTCTGCTCTGAATGACCCTTCCTTGGCCTCAAATAGGCCTGGTTTATATAGCAAAGGAGTTGGTTTCACATCCCCAACTTCCTCCAAGAATCTAGCCTCCAAAAAAGCCCAATATCCCCCAAAAATGGAGTAAATCTGCCAAAAATAGGTTCATTTAATTAAAAATAAACCAAAATTTTGTTAAAAAACCCATTTTTGGTATAGTTTGGTTCAAATCGGGTGCAAGCCCCCCGATAGGCGCGTGCCCTTGTCATGTAACCGGCCATGTGGTCGAGCGCCTACACGCGGCCCCTTTTCAATTGGCCCCAGCTCCGGTTTCTTGGTCACGTGGCGTGTTAATAGGGCCACAGGCCAACCTCCAGCGCCCTCTTCGGTGTTAGCTCCAGGTTTTATGGTATCGGTCCCGTGGAATTGGCATACGGCCCCGTGGATTTAACAACTAACCTGCGCATTGTGTGGTAGCCCGGGTCACATGGCGGGGGCATAGGACCCAACGTGAATGGTTACACCCGTGACCGTTTGGTTTAAACTTCCCGCTCGTATAGTGGTAGAACCGCAGGTCATATGGCATGTCCACCGGACCACGACCAACCGTTCAACAAACTCACTGTATAACAAAACAACCAACAATGGGGTGCCACGTGGTTGCCCATGACTGGGCCACGTGGCACCTTTTCAACCAACCAGAACTTAACACGTGTCATCATTTGATTGGTCCACACGTTTTGCCACATAAACCGCTGTACTGCCAACTGTCAATCTGCCATGCGGCCACGTCATCCGATGACGTCACCTGGTGCCACGTGTCACCCTTTCAGTGGTGACATGTGTCACCTCAAGATTGGCCCAACTGTACATCCAAACGTCCCATTATGCATGCCACGTGGCACTCCCTGATGCTGCCACATGTCCCCTGTACGGACCTGCCACGTCATGCCACGTGTCTGCCCCGTCAGTGTGCCATGTCAGCTGCTGACGTCATCCTGCCACGTTTCACCCTATCAGTGGTGACACGTGTCACCTCCGTACTGGTCCCAACGTACACCAAAAAGGTCAAATCAGCATGACACGTGTCGCTTCCTGGTGATGCCACGTGTCCTCCGTACGGATCTACCACGTGTCACCTTCTAGAGCCACCACATCATCTGTATGGATAGGCCACGTCAGCTGTATGGACGTGCCACGTGGACTGTACGGACTGTACAGTCATCCCCCTTTTTTTGCCTGTTTGCCTTTTCGGACAGAATGCGATATCTTCTCCATACGGACTCCATTTGACGAAGTAAATATATCGCCAGAATCAGGAAGACGAGATGGACGCAATGGAACAGATTTTGTCGCATTCCGAGCACTTTCATTTTTGAGCATTTTTCAAGCCCTATCAGGCTTCTGGATCCATTTTCGGATCAGACACCGTCAGGTGGCATCGGCATATCGTGAGCTCGAAGGTTCGCAAGTTGGAGCCGAAGAGTTTGGGGTCAAAGTTTGCGAGGTCATGAGAGGCGATACCTCGACAACCCCCGGTTAGCGTGTGGAGCAACGAGCTAGTGGAAGATAGGTGGCATCGGGAATCGGGGATCGGAGATCCCGCGAGTGTGAATCCCATGCATTTCAGTTTTGTGAAGTTCAAAATTCCGATAAAGGGAAAAGGACGTGGTTAGCTGGGCCAACAGGTCACATGTAAGAAAGGTTAGCCGGAGGGAGCTAAGTCGCACGGGTTGCCATCGAAGATCGGGAGTTGGGGATTCGTGGGTGCCGTGATTCATGACCTTGTAAAGGCCGATTTCCCGATTGAGTAATTCCCGAGAAGAAGCAGGGGCTGAGGCAAATAGTCATCGAGATTCGGGGATTTATAAGACCCGATTCCATGAGTTCAGGATTCGTGATCAAGTGAGTTCCAATTTTCCGATAAGGTAAAGGGAGGTCGTCGGAAAAGCATCCTGTGGGTGCAGAAAAGTCCTGAAAGGGGTTTTGAAGAGAAGTTTAGCTCTTTGGGCCTGGGAAAGAAGAAGGTCCTGGTGGAAGCGGACGTGCCCTGGGTGGCTGTTTTCACCAGTGGCACTCCTTAGCCATGTTTCCTGTCGAACGTGCATACCACGTGAGAATGATATCACATCCACTCCTTGTCATATTCGGGTGGAACTTACCCCAATCAACAGTTACGCTTAAGTACTTTAACCGATTGACGGTCCTCAGTTGATCCTAGGAATTTATCTTCGTTGGTCCATTTTGGGCATAAGTTAATGGGTTTCATTCGCATAATCCTCGATGACGACATGGCCTTTCAATGAGTCAGATCCCATCGAGGGGCCTTCTAAAGGATCAACAACCCATATTCCATTGACGATTCTCCCGTCGAATCGACAGTCTAGATTTTCATCCATATACCTCGATGATCTTTGAATGAGATTAAATCCATCCCACTATTGACTCCCATTAATGGTAATTTCATAGTAGACGATCCAGATCTCATCTGGGATTCTCCTAAGGAATATTACGACCCTCATTCCTTTTTTTGACCTTATCATCGTCAACGTTTCCTAGTCATTTCCCACTTTATCTTCCCTTTTTTGTCAACGATGATATATTACCTAATGAAGGGCTTAGATCTACCCATAATGTCAATCCAACAGTTGTGGATCCTCTCAATTTAGACACAGATTCCTTGGGAAATTCACTAAGTTTATGGAAAAATCTCCTAAGTCCCATTTTGGGGCCTACCAAGATTTCTAGATCTTTTGTCTTGCTACAAGACTCCTCGCTTCATCCCAACCAAAGGCATCACCTATCACAGGGGTCCAATAAAACATTATATATACATATAAATATATATATGTAAGATCATTATTATGCACACAATATGCAGGAGCCTTGGTTTGTCATTTAACTTGAAAAATGCAGGAGGCTTGTGTGTGTGTTTGTGTGTGTGTGTATAGAATAAGCATGCACCTGATTGGTTCTAAATATACCCAGTTTACAACTTAACACTATTAAAATAGTTGCAATAGCTCTTACTAAAGTAGAGACATTTGACAAGAAAATAATAAATGCCTTCCATGTCATTCTATCATCTAGTAGACTTGAAAACTACCAAACGAACCGATATTATTACTACCACATAGGTAATCTTATGCAATTCCATACAATTGTGTCTCATATATGTATAAATGGATTTCAAGAAATACATAACAAGCCCGTAAATCAATAATTCATATTCAACATTGCTCTGCAAGCATTCCTGCACTATAAATTCAATTTAATACATACAAATTAAAATAAACACTTATCTATAAATAAGGAAGCATGCAGGAACTGTTGAAGGGTGTGCCACTCTCCACCCAACCATAGGCAAGATGCACTAGTTTTCCAAGCAACCAACTACCCCTGAGGTAGGATACGATGACACGAGAGGGTTTCTGCAAGATTTTTTAGGGAGTGTCTGCTAATTTTTCTCTTCTTGTTACTTGAACTAGAGATCTCCCTTTGTCTAATTCCAACGCTCCCCAGTCTGAACCCATCAGTGTGTGTCTCTTCTATGTCCATGTTTCCTTATTTTTGTGTCTTCTCCCTTAATACCTCGTGGGTCATGCCATAAGTTTCTTGAGGGTATTCTGCCCATCCTTCCTTAATTTTCCAAGAGAACTATTCCAACTACTACCTTGATTGATAATCAGTTTCCAGGGTTGAGGATAGTTCAAAAATGCACTATTTTAATTATGCATGGTACTTCCTTATAGAGTCATCTCAACTAGTCATTTCCTCCCTCTCACACCATTCTCCTCATGGCATCGTAACCTGTGAAGGCCATCCCTTCAACAATGGTACAACATTTCTTTGTTGGATTAATAATCAAATATGCACATTACAAAATAAATTAAGGTCCATTGTCTTCCCACAATCACATAATAGGTCTATTTATAGTTTGTTCACGATAATACTTATATTTATAGACTGGGGTAAACATGGGTGTTACAATCCCCCCCCTTAGAGGAAAACCTCTCTCGGTGTTCCATATGCCGCAAAAACTCTATATACAATACTGAACAAAAATGTGTATGCATGTTTCATGGCATCCTCCATTTCCCAAGTTACTTCATCAGGACCAATGTGTTTCCACTACACCTTGACCTGTTGAATGGTTTTGGTCTGGAGAGGGATTTCTCTCCTATTGAGTATACACCATGGTTTTGGAAGGAACTCACTCTGGCTCCACCTAGATCGTAGACCAGTCAATTATATGAGCATAATCATGTATATATTTCTTAACCAAGGAAACATGGAAAACATTATGTGCCTTCACTATGGAAGGAAAAGCTAATCTATAAGCTACAAGCCCCACTCTGTCCATAATTTCAAAAGTTCCACAAAATCCAGGCGCCAACTTGGCACATGCTCCCATTCTTAACGAGATTCTTCTAGGTTTAATTCGGAGATACATGTGATATCCTACTCTGAATTCTTTATGACTTCTTTTATTGTCTTCATAACTCTTCTGCCTGTCCTAGGCCACTTTCATATTTTTCTTTATTTGATTTACTTTTTGTTTTATCTCCATTAACATATCTGACCCAAGTGAAATTGTTTCCACTGGTTTATCCCAGCTGATTGGGATATTGCATTTTCTGCCATAGAGAGCCTCAAAATGACTCATTTTCAAGGATTCCTGATAACCATTGTTGTAGGAAAATTCTACCAGGGGTAGATATTTTTCCCATTTATTAGGTGGATGCATCAAATGCATCCTTAACATGTCTTCCAACACTTAGTTTACCCTCTCTAATTTCCCATCAATTTGAGGGTGATAGGTTGTATTGAACAACAATTTTGTTCCACATCTAGTAAACACGGATTTCCAAAATTATGAGGTGAATTTTGCATCTCTATCAGGTATAATTTCCTTAGGCATCCCATGCAACCTAAATATTTCTTTCATGAATATGTTGGCAGTATCTATAGCCTTGCAAGTGGACTTTACTAGAATAAAGTGGGCAACCTTTCTCAACTTGTCCACAACTACCTTAATGGCATCATTTTATTTGGTTGTTCTGGGTAGTCCTTTGATAAAATCCATGGAGATGGTTTCCCATTTCCACTTTGGAATAGGTATGGGGATACAAAATCCCTACTGGGTGCTGGTGTTCTATATTAACATGTTGGAATTCTAAACGTTTAGCTAAATAATCAACTATGTCCTTTTTCATTCTTGGCCAATAAAACAATTTCCTACTTGCTGTGATCATTTTCTGATAACCAAGACGACCAACATATGGTCTTTTGTGTAGTTCATCCATGATG
Source organism: Picea mariana (assembly GCA_032191745.1). NCBI lineage: Eukaryota > Viridiplantae > Streptophyta > Pinopsida > Pinales > Pinaceae > Picea > Picea mariana. The sequence continues at coordinate 17,200 of JASDQU010683108.1, forward strand.
AACCTCTTAAAGTTGTCACAATTTGGGAAATATAACCTTCCTTTGTAAGTTAGAAGGCCATCACCCATTAGCTAATAACCATCATACTTCAGCCCTGTGGGCTCTTGTTTTAAATGTGCTTTTTCCATTTTGAAAAAATCATCTACTTATTGTGCACTCTTAACCCTTTCTTTGAGGTCCCGTTTCATAGGTACTGACAACTGCTAAGTGAATTACTTTTATACTCCTACTGAGGGGATCAACCACTTTGTTTTATTTCCATTTAATGTGTTTGATATCAAAATCAAACTCATTGATGATATCCATCCACCTAGCTTGCATAACACTTAGTTTGGGCTGGTCAAATAAATACCGCAGTCTACCTAGCTTGCATGAGGAATCCTCCTAGTCCTTCTTTGTAGGCATCTATACATATAAGGAATTCCCTATTTGGGTCTGAAATTTTCAGCACTGGGGCATTGGTTAAGAGGTGTTTCAAGTGTTGGAAACTTTCCTCGTACTCCACAGCCCCAAAAAAATTAACTCCCTTTTTCTATAGAGAGGTGATTGGGTGACCAATTTTGGAAAACCCCCTTATAAATCTCCTATAGTATCCTGCTAGGCCCATAAAGGATCTGATGTCTATTAAATATTTTGGGGTAGGCCAATCCATAATGGATTTGATCTTATTAGGATCATCTTCCACTCCTTTCTTCGAGATAACAAAGCTTAAGTAGTGGAATTTCTTTTGGAAAAAGTCACACTTGCTAAGCTTTAATAGAGGTTGTGCTCTCTTAGCACTTGAAGTGTCAACTTGGTTTGTTCTTCATGCTCTTCCTTGCTCTTGGAATAAATTAAAATATCATCAATGAAAACTAATACAAATCTGTCCAAAAACTTTTTGAGTACACTATTCATCAAGCACGTGAACATGGTTTGTGAATTAGTAAGACCAAATGGAACCACTACAAATTTACAGTTCCCATACCTTGTCCTAAAGGATGTTTTGTGGATGTCTTCATCCTTTATCCGAACTTGATGATATATAGATCTCAAATCAATGTTGGAGAATATTGTAGCACCCCTTAACTAATCAAATAGGTCATCAATTATTGGCAAGGGATACTTGTTTTTAGAGGTCATTTTGTTAAGTTGTCTATAGTCTATGCACAATCTAAGAGTTCCATCCTTCTTCTTCAAAAACAAGGTTGGTGCTCCCTAAGGAGACACACTAGGGTGAATATAACCCTTTTCTAACATTTCCTTCAGTTGTAGTTTGAGTACAACTAGCTCCAAAGTACTCATCCTACAAGGTGCTCTAGACATTGGTACAACTCCAGGTACAAATTCTGTTGAGAAATTAATGTCTCGTCTTGGAGTTAGGCCTGGTACCTCTCCAGGAAACACATATGTATATTATCTCAATATAGGATAGTATTATAGGCTTGGTTTATTGTCCTCAATTGATTTTAGTACTTGTACTGCATACAAGGGACATCCTTTCCTGCAACACTTCTTCATTTGAAGGGTTTATATTTGTCTCACCGAGACATGTTTTTGAATTCCATGTAGGGTATTTTTCTTCCCTTCCTCATCTTCACATTCTAATGTTTTGTTTTAACAGTCAAACTTGGATTTGTGGAAAGCCAAATAATCCATGCCAATCGGTATGCCATAATATTCTAGAGGAAGGATGTTTAGGGTTGCTTTGGTAGACAATCCATTCATAATGATTTGGCATGCTGTTATGACCTTTGTTACTTTTCTTTTTGGTCCAGTGGCTAGTTGTACCAACCATGGTTTAACATGTTGTTCTTTCTGTAATTTACACTTCTTAGCAATTTGAGGGGAAATATCACTCAAATCAAAACCAGGGTCAATCATAATAGAAACAAGATGGTTGGAAATCATACTTTCCATTTCCATTACTAAGGCTTGGTGGTATGCTTGCTTGTTGTCCAAAGTTGCATGGATTCTTGGTATAATCCTGGACACATCATCAACCGTGGTAGCCTCTTATATGTTATAAACCCTCCTACTATTTGGTTTCCTATGAGGGAAATACATCAGTAAATGTTCTTCCCCACAACTCAAACATTTCAATGGTTCTTTATTTGTACTCTCATTCCTTCCAGGGGATGATCGAAAGTTTTTATTTCCACTATGAGCTGGAAAGTTTTGTTGATCCACACTTTTATTGGTTAGGCTCATCCTAGAACTCTTCCCATAGTTATTGAACCTTGAGGGCTTATCCCCCTTCTTCTTGAATCCCATTTTACCTTTTTTCTTCTAGTCCTTGGGACATTCTTCCTTGTGGTTGATTTGTTCATAGCAATACCTAGCCTTCCGAATGACATCTTCTAAGGTTTTAGGTTCATCAAAATCAATCTTGTTATGGAAGGATTGTGATAGCCCATTAATAAATCACTGCATTTTCACATTTTCACATTTTATATAGGTTACGTACTTCAATAATTCCATAATTTTATTGATATACTCATCTATGGTGAGTTGTCCCAACTGGAGTTCATAGAACTCCTTAGTCCTTTCATCATAGTACCTTTCAGATATGTACTTCTTATTGGAATATTTCTCAAATGTAACCAAAGACAACTCCTTCTCTTGGATTTCCTTTACATTTCTAAGGTCCTCCCACCAAATAAATGCCTTTCCATTGAGATTAAATATGGCTATTCAAGCCTTCAAGTTTTCAGAGTAATCATGAACTCTGAAATACTTCTTCAAGCTAAGTAGCCAAGATTTTGCTTCTTTCCTCTGTTTGATTCCCCCATCAAAATTGGGTGGCTTGGATTTCTTAAATTCTTCAGGGTCATCGCCCTTGGAGTGCTTCATCTTCTTTCTTTTCCTCTGATAATGTGAACTAGTATCACTGCTGGATAGTTCCCTGGAGCTTTCTGCTCTTTCACTAAAGGAATTTTCAGATGCATATTTGACTTTGCCATGCCTCTTGGCTCCATGTTGGGCCTTCTTGGGAGTGTTTATTCTTGCATTTTTTCTTTCAGGGCCATGACTATGTATGTCGGGTTGACTCTGGGTTTTCTTAGGCTGGTGTTTGTCCACATTACTGACTGTTGGTCCATGCTGTAACTGTCTCTATATATTTGACATAATTTGCAGTAGGATTGTGTTTAATTTTTATTTTTTTTCCATCTCTTTCATCATCCTATCATTCTCATATTTAACGCTTTGCAACTCTACCATGAGACTCCTCATAGTATCGACTAGATTTGGAGGGGTTTCTACCACCCTCCTTTCATCAGATTCGTCTTCCTTGTTATGGGAACTCTCTCCCCACTCATGGTGTGTCACCATCCTTCCACTTATAGATTTTTCTGGGAAACCACTGACTGGTTAAGTGTTGACGATCGACAATTTATGTTAGTTGATTATCAATTTTATGAACAGTATAGGTAATATTTTTTAAAATGAAATTTAGATTCATCAATTTAGTAAGCATCGACATCATATAGTCCAAATTTAATCATGCAAAAGAAACATATGGCTTCATCCCTCTTTTTAGTAATATGTTTTAAATAAATCCTGTTGATGGTGGTGTAGGGACATAATCAATCTTGAGATTTCAAACATTATTTATTTTACACAATGCATAATTCATTGAATTTCACAACCTAGGTAAAGTCATGAATCAAGAACCGTTAGATCAAAAGTTAGATCAATATCCATTGTTAAATTCGTGGAATTCATGGTCAAATTCCCAGTGAGTAAGTTAAAATCGTGATCACTTATTATGTTTAGTTCAACAATCCACATCATGAAAATAGTCGTGGTTTACACTTAAAGATCGACGGTTCCCCTAAAAAATGCACACATAAATCACACATGAGTTAATTTTCTCTATGCTGGTAGTTTTTGAATATCCACTAAGGGACACATGGTGGTCAATAAGGCCATAACTATACTCTTGAGGGTGGTTTCATTACCACATCTCGACCTCTCTCTATGCTATGAGAAAAATACCTCTTGGAGAATGTGGTAAAGAACTCAAAGAATTAAGTGCTTGGTTATATGGCTGGGTGTTATTAGTCCCTTATGAATAGGGTAGGGTAGTGCACCCTCCCCCTTATAATTTGTAAGATAATTTATTTGACTATTTCGTGAGCCCTATCATGACAAGTGTAGTTTCCTTCTCTCATACCACTTGGTAACACTCCCAACCCCCTAGTTATCTTTTAAAGAAATGTGGTATTAAAATTTCATTCCTTTAATCCATCTCAAGATTTCCTTTCGATATCACCGCCTTCTTCTACTCATCAAGAGATTTCTAGCGACTATAACTTTTCCCAAAAATGAGCTTTGCATCGAAAGTGATGGCATCTCAAAGTTCTTGGCCTTCATTGACCAAAGGCCACATCACTACCACATGACATCCACATGTGTCCCTATCACACATGCTATTCTATGTGGCACTGATGTGGATCTCGCCACCTGGACCCTTTGGATCCTCCATATCAATGATTCTGATTGGTCTAAATGTATGCATCGTCATCAGGGTTTTCCTATCATGAGATCTCTAGTCAACTATCCTACCAGCCCCGACAATGATGGCTCTATCAGTTCCAATCTCGATCCAATGGTTCTCTTGGACTGGCAATCGATGGTATAAATCTCATAGACACCTATTTTATCCTCCATCTAGACCAAAATACATGACACTACCACATCATACCCCCTGACATGATACGTGGGAGAGGGATTTACCCCATCCAATGTATCAAAACATTGAATCATGTTGGCATGTGGCATGGATCTGTTTTGACACATGGACCCAGTCACAGGTGAAATGGAGTTTGACACGGTTATATTCATCGTCGCAAGACTCCAAGATCAAGCAACCAGGAGATGCCACCTATCCCCTTCATCGTCGGGGTTTTCTTGTCATCGTTGGGATATTTCATGAAGGTTCACACTCCACTCTCTGACTAGTATTCTTTGAAGAATGGATAGGATATGATAGCTTCCAGATCCAACGATCCAAATCATAGGTGCCACCCTTCAACTGGTCTACTTCGACAAATGACTAGGATATGATAGTTTCCAAATCTAATGTTCCAAGTAAAGGGAGAGTTCATAACTTTTCCCTAATTCCCCCTTCTCATATCACCCTTTCTCTTGTGCCACCCCTAGGGTGACACATGTCGCCCCCAAGACATGTTGTCTTCCAAGTTGGAATTCCATGTCATATTGACGTCATCATTCCCATTCCTCACTAGAATGGACCCCAAGGAAATCTATGATTGATATCAACTGCTTCCTATTAGCAGATAACAATTCTTGTTTTTTTCTCGACACCTTTATCGTCATCGACATCCTTTCCATACACATGACCTTACCCTCTTTGTAAGTCTCGACGATGACATAGTTTTAGTGAACTCCAACAAACGATTATATCTAGGAACCTTTCGATCCAATGACCAAGATTTTAAGCCAATCCTCATGGATTCCAACGTCCAGTGGAATCCAATAATATCCCCTTGATATGTTAGTGGTCGATGTGTGGCACTCCCTAGCCATGTTGGGTGTCGAACTAGCAGACCATGTGTTGGGACTTGACCAAGTTTTGGGAGATTCTTGGTCATGTTGACCTATTTTGGACTTCGACAGCTTGTCGAAGAAGGAGTGTAAGACAAAGCGAAGATCACAGGATCTCGGCCCATTTTTGGGTACTTTTTGGGTTTTTGGGATTATGTAACAGGAATGGGATGTTGGCCCATGGGTTTACCCATGCTTAGGCCCACTTTTGTAATATATAAATAGAATTATAGGCAATGTAAGAAAGGATAGAAAGGCTGATGAGATAATTGCTAGATCTATGTGACTGGAGGATTGTAAATTCTTTGTGCATAACTGTGAGAGGCTTGCAGAGCTAAGTGAAAGTGGTTGTAACAGACTGTGGAAGGATTTGTGCTACAACGTGAGGAAGGAGGATCTAGCGAGGTACGCATGTCTCCTGTCCTTGGCGTACTATGGTTTTGATGGCTTTGTTGATGTAACCGATTGATTGAAGACAATAAATAAGAAGAGTTAGTGGACGTAGCCCCAAGGTGGGGCTGAACCACGTAAATACTGTGTTGTCCTACTTTGTTCTTTGTTTTGATGTGTTTATGTCTTCTCTTTCTAAGTGATTTGATAAGAGATAGATGAATCTACTCATGCTTTGTGCTAATGATGTATATGGATGCTAGATCTGACGTATATGAATGTGCTTAGTGCTTGAATCTATTAGATCTGATCTATTTCTTTATGCTAAGTGCATAGATAAATCAGATCTGAGTAAGTGATGTGATGCTCTGTTTGATCTGTAGAGTAGATATTAGTTACATATTGATGAAATGGTAGTTCTAAGTTCTTTATTAAGTATTACAATCATAGATCTATGTCCCAGCTAAGGTTGCAAACATTTGAGTCTTGCAACCACCCCTGCCTCTACCTCGAGTGAGACTTCATCTGCTTCACATGTGTTGCCGAAAGGGTCAGTAGTTAGGGTTTTGTTGGTGCATTGTTGTAGCATTGAACCATGGGTCTGCCCCCGTGCCAACAAATGGTTCCATTGCTGGGACCTGAAACCGTGATTGCTAGGAACTGAGAAAGAAGAAGCTTTGTGCAAAGATTCGACCTGAAATTGTGAAATCTTTGTGCCAAGAGGAGAGGTTAGATCTGAAGAAAATAGGTAATATCTGTAAGTTCTGTGCTCTGATAAATGTAAGAATAGTGAAAAGTTCTATATTGGAAAGCTTTATGCTCTGTAAAAGTAATATTAGCGGAATTTTTTCTTTCTAAAGTATGGATCTAGGTATGGTTAATAGATTCTATCCTAGATTGAAAACTAGGGCACTAATAGATGAAAGAAGGTTTGATATGAATAGATCTGATAAGAATAGTGAAAGATATGTTATACCTATGCATAGAAAGAGTGTTTGGACTAACAAATGGATGTAGGATCCTAGAAAGAATTTGTTGCAGGTTAGCTCCTATAATCCTAGCGTGAAGTACAAGGGAAGTTGGGGATCATTTAAAAGAAAGAGAGGATTAACCCTCTATTAAACTTGCAGAAGACCGGGACATCTTGCTAAGGAATGCCTGGGGAAAAGACCTAGTTGTCTTTGTTGCAAAGCTATGGACCATGAAGTGTTGGATTGCCCTAGAATGATTGCTAAGCTTGAAGGAATGAATCTGAATCAAGAAAACCCTAAGGAAGATCCAGAAATAGCAGAACCCTAGAAAGAATCAGAGAAAATATTGCTACAAATAAAAGAAATTGAATGACCACCGACATGTCGGATGATCAGAGATCTTTAAATAAAAGAATGAATCGAAGAAAGAATAGGAGACTTCGACATTGACTATGTTCTAGATGAGGAAACACATGTGAATATCATGACAGAACGAACTTGGGAACTTGTAGGGAATCCTACTATGATTCCATCACTGGGAGGAATAGGATTATTTAGAGGAAATTGGTAAACCTATCTGGAAAGCTCACTCAGATACCTATGCACGCCAATGGAACTTCGACAGAAGAAGATTTTGAGATTATTAAATTTATTGAGGACAACGCCCAATTTACCATGTTACTGGGAAAACCTTGGATTGACAGAGATCAAGCCAGATGAAAGGAAGAACAAGAAGTCTTATAACAGAAGAAGCAAGAGTTAAAAGATTTCATGATTATAAGGATCACGCACTTGATTGGAGAATAGGATAACATATCGAATCTATTTAACACCAGAGACCCAGATGTTGAAGTTGCAAGAAAATTAGAGGACCCACAAAAGACTAAAGTCCCTACCCCAAATAAAGAAGAAGTATTACCCTTGAATCCTAGGAAAGAATCTCAACAACGTGAAGTGACTATGTCCAAAGAGATAAGAATCAGAATGGAAAAAGACATACCGAGACGAAGCTCACTGGAAAGAAGGCTAGGAAACTAAGTAAGAAGAGAGATAAGATGAAAAAGTTGTAAAAGGTTCCTGAGGGAACCTCACAGAAGGAAAACTTGCAGAATTGGAGCTTCGTCGGGATATCAGAACAATGACACATGGCACTTTACCGTGGCAAAGAAATATAGCCATTGGGGGAATTATCACTGTTTGAGTGACGTTCTGAACAGATAGAAAGATAGTTATGGTTCACCACTAGACCATTGGACCGTGCCACAACAGACATAACATAGTTAATGAAGACTTCATGCCCATTGCAAGCAAACCGTTGTCGAGTTATCTATTTATCCCATCACGCCATGCACCAAGAACACTTTTTCTAATTGAGAGTTTGAGCCTGCAAACTAAGTTTCTATTGCACAGTGATCATCACCTCATTTCCATCTATTTCATTACAGTGTATGAGTTAATGTTGAACCCGATATCATTAATCCCGAGCACGTATGTCCGACGAGCTCACTGTAGTTAAAGAATTAGTGACAAAAGTACTCCTTGACTTGATGACTGAAAGAGTCATGTCGAAGAGAGGATTATCTATAGGTGTACAAGCATCGTCGATGAGAGGACTACCAGCCTCTCTATCAACTACTCAAGCCGAACCATCCCAACCATCATATGAGAAGCGAACCAAGCACATGGATGATCTCGCGAATTCCAAATTGATCCCGAGCATATTACCCACTTATCTACCACCTTTGAGCGATGCGATAAATTGAGACAATGTGCCTAGAGACTTTGAGTATGCCTTGGTCACTGCGTACCTCCCGAAGGGGATGCGCGTAGTTCACACAGACTAATAATAGATTGCGGTGTTGAAGTTTAGCGACTTCAACCTCGGCAACAGGAAGATCTATAACATGCTCGTCCCACAGAAGTACTTGACCAAAACAAAGGGAAATAATTCTAAGATAATCCCTCAATCATGGACTATGAACCTCGCACAGTCCACACTGCTCAACGTCATGAAGATTCCTCACTTCAGAAGACACCAGGAGGTCAATGATTGTGTCAATATGCTGCTATATTGTTATCATGGTGGTTATTTATGGTTAAAATGTCATATCACTGTTGATCCGACATTGATCAATCAGGTCACAGGGTTGAGTATGCAAGGCCCTGAACCACAGGATTTCTATCCTAGAAAAACCATGGATCGCGCTCTCGCACAGAGGATAAAGGACACTTATGACGATGTCGAGAAGGGAATGTGAGGCTACAAGGTATCTTCTATCCAGAACGACACAGTGTGCCTCGCCTATCAGGGAAAGTCACTGGTTTCATAGTCGACCTCGCAGGGAAGTGCGTAGAAGGACTTCATATGAACTGGGTGAAGTACCTAGTGAACCAATTAGAAATTGACTATAGAGAAGCACATGACCAAGGATACGAATTTCATTTTAGTTGTCTATTGATCCTGATCTCTTTTATTGCCTGGGAGATGCTAGAAGGTGTGACCTTCCTGGACATCGAGCCATTTGAACCACTAGCCACAAAGTTCAGTACAATGTGGTACTCGAATGATATGAATGAACAATGGTAGTCCAATGTTGTTTTTCATACCTACTACAATTATCCGAAGACAACCATACAATCTGAGCCTCACATGACCCTAAATACTTTACACAGGTTTCGACCTTTGATGAAATCCAATGTCGATCGACATTTTATTTATATTACAATGCATGCCGATGGACATACGCAACAACTGCAGTCCTACTACAAGGTGACGGAGGATGACTTGAAGGAGATCACCAAGGAATGGTTGGCAAACATCCTTATTCCAGCAGACCCTGAAGAGATATCCAATATAGGCAGCCCAGGAACTGTGCAAGATACAGCCGGACCTAGCAAGACAAAGAAGACCGAAGAAGTACATGATTTAAGAAGTGGCTCAGTGAAGACTGCTTCCATATCACTGGAGCAAGGGGGTGATGGTGAAGAGATAGATGGCACATAAGTTGAATAGAAGAGAAGTGAAGTAACACCACCCAGAGAGGAGGAGGAACCATCGAATAAAAGGAAGGTTTCTCCCCTGAAGCCTTCTTCCTGAAAGAAACCGAAGCCCATTGTAACTAAGACGCGAAAGACACTCACTCTTGATGATTTTGATTTCATCGTAGCAACCCTGAATGATGCTTCACTAGAGATATTAGAGAAGCAAGAAGCTAAGCAGGAGGAGATGTAAAATAGGATTGAGGTCAAACTCCAAGGGGTCTATAGTCCAGCCGCACAGTTTCTACTGTGCCTCTGCCATTGGGAACACCAAAATTGGGAGATGAGCCAGTTCAACTCCACCAGCTCGCTAATACAATCGAAGCTTCCCTTCGAAGAGCACAGGAAGAAACAATGCAAGCCACCCAAGATTTGGAACAAGTACAGGGAGTCCTTCTAGAACAATGCAGCACTGTAGAATGAGAAAAACTTGCTCTCCAAGCGAAGTGGGATGAAGAAAAAGCACAGCTGCAGTAAAGCAAGGAACAGTTGCTCATGGAGCAACTCGAAGTAAAGGAAATGGTCAACAAAGAAATTTTCTTTGTGACAGTCATAGAAGTAAAGACCAAAGAGCGAGTTCCACAACAAGTGGTGCAACTTGAAGAAGTGATCCAACAACTACAACAACGCATCACATATTTGGAAATATGCACTATGCCTGAGACCCTACAAGACGTAAGGGACCTAAGGGAAAGAACTACCTGCAACGCATTTGACAGATTAAAATCCCTTGCCCTAGAATGAAACTAGTTGAGTAACCGCAGTGCCCAAACATATGAGAACCTCACCAAGAATCCAGAGTTCTAGGCACTGGAGTCGCAGCTCCAGGAATCGAAGCAACACACAAACACACTACAGGCACAATTGAAATCCCTGTGAGCCCTAGAAAGAATGAAGCGGTCTAAAGGGAAACACATTGCCCAACAACAGATCCATACGATTCAAAGCAGAGTTTTGGAAGTAACTCAATGGCTCCAACCAATATAAGATAAGACGTGCCAGTTGTTCACAGAGGTTGAAATCCACAGAGCAAAGCTAGAGCAGGTTGTTGATGCAGCAGAAAAATGCCTAGAAGGGTGCATGAATGACGCAGTGATCCAAGAGTTCACCGAGCAAGAGGTTGTAGCACAATAGCAATTCAAAGTAGCTTGAGCCGAGCTTGAGGCTTTCGAAGCAGAACTACCCAGACCAGAGTGACGCGGGATGAGTCACAGGTGAGTGTTGGGGGCCTGTTGGCCCGTGACCAATTTTTGGGAGATTCTTGGTCATGTTGACCTATTTTGGACTTTGATATCCTATCGAAGGAGGAGTGCAAGACGAAGAGGAGATCACGGGATCTCGGCCCATTTTTGGGTCTTTTTGGGGTTTTTGGGATTATGTAACGAGAATGGGATGTCAGCCTATGAGCTAAGTGCTAGATCTATGTGACTGAAGGATTGTAAGTGGTTTTTGCATAACTGTGAGAGGCTTGTAGAGCTAAGTGAAAGTGGTTGTAATAGACTGTGGAAGGCTTTGTGCTACAACGCGAGGAAGGAGGATCTAGTGAGGTGCACAGATCTCTTGTCCTTGGCGGAGTAGGGTTTTGATGGCTTTGTGCATGTAACCGATTGACTAAAGACAATAAATAAGAAGATTTGGTGGATGTATCCCCAGGGTGGGGGTGAACCATGTAAATACTGTGTTGTCCTACTTAGTTCTTTATTTTGATGTGTTTATGTCTTCTCTTGCTAAGTGCTTTGATAAGAGATAGTTGAATCTTCTCATGCTTTGCGCAATGATGTATATGAATGCTAGATATGACCTATATGAATGTGCTTAGTGCTTGAATCTATTAGACATGATCTATTTCTTTATGCTAAGTGCTTAGATACATCAGATCTGAGTAAGTGTTGTGAAGCTCTATTTGATCTGCAGAGTAGATATTAGTTACATATTGATGAACTGACAATGCTAAGTGCTTTATGAAGTAGTACAATCACATATCTGTGTCCCAGCTAAGGTTGTAGACATATAATTCCTGCAACCACCCTTGCCTCTACCTCAGGTGAGACTTCATCTTCTTTGCAGGTGTTGCCGAAAGGGCTGGTAGTTAGGGTTTTGTTGGAGAGTTGTTGTAGCATTGAACCCTGGGTCTACCCCTGTGCCAACACCATGTTAGAATGACATCACATCTACTCCTTCTAATATTAGGGTGGAACTTACCCCAATCAACGGTTATGATTAAGTGCTTTAACCGATCAACGATCCTCAGTTTATACTATGCCTTTATCATCGTCAATCCATTTTGGGAATACATTAATGGTTTTCATTCATATAATACATAATGGCTTTGATCTTATCAGGATCAAATGCCACTCCTTTCTCCAAGGTAACAAATCCTAAGAAATGGAATTTCTTTTGGAAAAAGACACACTTAATAAGATTTACATAGAGGTTGTGCTCTCTCAACACTTGAAGTATCAACTTGAGGTGGTAATATTTTGTAAAACGAAATTTAGATTCATCAATTTAGTAAGCATCGACATCATATAGTCCAAATTTAATCATGCAAAAGCAACATATAACTTCATCCCTCTTTTCAGTAATAAGTTTTAAATAACTCCTATTGATTGTGGTGCAGGGACATCATCCATCTTGAGATTTTGGATATTATTTATTTTACATAGTGCAAAATTCATTGAATTCCACAAGCTAGGTAAAGTCGTGAATCAAGATTTGTCCGATCGAAAGGTCGATCAAAATACAACGTTAAATATGTGGAATTCATGGTCAATTTCCCGGTGAGTAAGTTAAATTCATGATCATTTATCAAATTTAGTTCAACGATCCACATCGTGACAATATTTGTGGTTTACAGTTAAAGATCGAAGCTTCCAATCAAAAGCGCACACATAAATCACATGTGAGTTAATACAAATGTTACTCTATGCTGATGGTTTTTGAATATCCTCTAAGGGACACATAGTGGTCAATAAGGCCACAACTGCACTCTTGAGGGTGGTTTCATTACCACCTCCCAGCCTCTCGGTATGCTACGGGGAAATACCTCTTGGCGAACATGGTAAAGAACTCAAAGACTTAAGTGCTTGGTTATATGGTTGGGCATTATTAGGCCCTTATGAATAGGGTAGGGTAGTGTACCCCCCATTATAAATTTGTAATACAATTTATTTGACTCTTTCGTGAGCCCTAGCAGGCCAAGTGTAGTTTCCTACTCCGATACCACTCTATAATACACCCAACCCCCTAGTTAAGTTTTAGCGGAACGAGGTATTAAAATTTCATTCCTTTAATCCATCTCATGATTTCCTTTCTATAGCACTATCTTCTTCTTCTCATAAAGATATTTCTAGCGACTATAATTTTTCCCAAAACTGAGCTCTAGATCGAAAGCTATGGCATCTCAAAGTTCTTGGCCTTCATTGACCAAAGGCCAACTCATTGCCACGTGGAATCCATGTGGCTCCCTATCAAACATGATCTTATATGTGGCACTGACTTGGTTCTTTCCACCTAGCCCCTTTGGGTCCTCTAGATCAATGTCTTTGATTGGTATGAATGTACGTGTTGTCGTAGGGTTTTCCTTTCACGAGGTCTCCGATCAACTATCCTACCAGTCCCGACGATGATGGATCTATCAATGTTGATCCTTATCCAAGGATTATCTAGGAATTGTGATTGATGGTATAAATATCTTTGACACTTCTCCTATCCTTCATCTAGACCCAAATATGTGGTACTGCCACATCATACCACCTGACATGACACGGGGGGTGAGGGATTTAACCTTTCCAATGTATCAAAACTATAAATTTTTTTGACACATGGCATGGATCTCTTGTGACACGTGGACCCAATCATGGGTGAAATGGAGTTTGATGTGGTTATATTCATCGTCATAGACTCTGGGGTTGAGAAACCAAGAGACGTGACCTATCCCCTTCATCGTTGAGGTTTTCTTATCATCGTTGGGCTCTTTCGTGAAGGTTCGTGTTCCACTCTCTGACTAGTCTTCTTCGACGAATGGAGAGGATTTGATAGCTTCCATATCCAATGGTCCAAATCATCGGTGCCACCCTTCAACTGGTCTACTCTGACGAACGACTAGGATATCATAGTTTCCAGATCCAATGGTCTAGGTAAATGGCGATTTCATAAGGTTTCCCTCCCCCCTTCTTGGATTAACCTTAGTCTTGGGCCACCCCTAGGGTGAAACATGTCACCCCGAAGACACACTAGTTTTTGAGTTGGAATACCATGTCATATTGATGTCGTCATTCCTATTCCTCACTAGAATGGACTCCAAGGCGATCTACGACTAATATCAACTCCTCCCTATTAACATATCAACGATTTTTGTTGTTTCACCAACGCATTTATCATCATCGACATCCTTTCCATACACATAACCTTACCCTCTTTGTAAGTCTTGATGATGACATAGGTTCAGTGAACTATGAAGAATGGTTAGATCTAGGAAACTTTGGATCCAATGACTAGGATTTTAAGGCAATCCTCATGCGTTCAAATGTCCATTGGAATCCAATATTATCCCCTTGATCTGTTGGAAGTCGACGGGTGGCACTTCATAGCCATGTTGGGTGTCGAACTGACAAACCATGTCAGAATGAAATCATGTCTACTCCTCATATTGGGTTGGAAATTACCCCAATCAATGGTTACGATTAAGTGCTTTAACCTATCAACAGTCCTTGTTTGATCCTAGGCCTTTATTATCGTCGATCCATTTTGGGCATACCTTAATGGGTTTCATTCATATAATCCCCAATGAAGACATGGCTTTCAATGAGCTAGATCCCATCGAGGGGCCTCTTAAAGGATCAATGACCCAGATTCCATCGATGATTCTCCCACCGAATCGACAATCTAGATTTTCATCCCTAGACTTAGATGACCTCTAGTTGAGATTAACTCCATCCAACTACCGACTCCCATTGACGATAATTTCAGAACGAATGGCCCAGATCCCATCTGAGCTTCTCCCAACTAATATGATGACCCTCATTCCTTTATTTGATCTCATCATCATTGGCGTTTCCTAGTTATTTCCCACTTTTTCATCCATTTTCTTCCGATGAGGATATTTTCCCTAATGAATGGCTTGTATCTACCCATCACGCTGATCCAATGGCTTTGGATCCTCTTGATTTAGAAACAAAGGTATTCATAGGGAAAAGTAGTTCATGGCTTGGGAAATGGACCAATTTTATGGGAAAATCTCCTAAGTCCCCTTTTGGGGCCTATTGAGCTTTCAAGAGCTCTTGTATTACTCCAAGAATCTCCATGGTAACCTCGCTTCATCACAACCAAAGGCATCACCTCTCACAGGGGTCTGATCCAAGACTATATATACATATAAATATATATATGTAAGATCATGATTATGTACATGATATGTAGGAGCCCTAGTTTGTCATTTAACTTGAACAATACAAGAGACTGGTTCTAAATATTCATAGTTTACAATTTAACACAATTAAAATAGTTGTAGTAGCTCTTACTAAAAGTAGAGACAATCGACAAGCAAATAAAAAATGTCTTCTCTGCCATTCTATCATTTGTTAGAATCGAGAACTACCAGAGCAACCAACATTATTACTACCACAAAGGTACGCTTATGAAATTCCATACAATTATGTCTCATATAGGTAAAATATCTTTGAAGGAATACACAACAAGCCCGTAAATCAAGCATTCATATTCAACATTTCTTTGCAAGCATTCCTGCACCATAAATTCAATCTAATACATACATAGTAAAATAAGCGCTTATCTATAAATAAGGAAGCATGTAGGAACTGCTGAAGGGTGTGACACTCTCCACCCAACCATAGGCGAGCTGCACCATTTTTCATAGCAGTCGGTCGTGCCTGAGCCAGGGTACAATGCCACGAGAGGGTTTTTGCAATATTTTTTAGGGAGTGTCTGATAATTCCTCTCTTCTTGTTACCTGAACCAAATCCGTCCCTTTGTCTAATTCCAACACTCCCAAGTTGAAACCCATCCATGTGTGTCTCTTCTCTATACATGTGCCCTTATTTTCGTGTCTTTTCCCTCAAGACCTCGCGAGTCATTCCAGAAGTTTCTTGAGGGTACTTTGCCCATCCTTAATTTTCCAAGGGAACTATTCCAAATACTCCCTGATTGATAATCAGTTTCCAGGGCTGAGGACACTTCAGGTTTGCATTATTTTAATTAGACAAGTTACTTCCTAGCATAGTCATCTCAACTAGTCATTTCCTCCCTCTAGCACCATTCTCCTCATGGCATCGTAACCTATGAAGGCAATCCATTCAACAATAGTTCAACATTTCTTTGTTTCATTAATAATCAAATATGCACATTACAAAATAAATTAAGGTCCATTGTTTTCCCATGATCACATAATAGGTATGTTTATAGTTTTGTCATGATAATACTTATATTTATAGACTAGGGGAAACATGGTTATTACATCGACCAGAACTGTGGCCTTATGTAATATAAATTAAATAATATGAAGCTAATTTTACAAGATATCTACAATGTATTTCAAAACTTGTATAGAACATCACTTGATTCCATCTCAATATGTTTGGAGAGGATGCATGATGAGATTGGATAGGCGACAACACTCATTGATAGGTCCTAGCTATAAAAACGGTGTCTAGATTGCATCTTCTACAATCCAAAAATTTCCAGACAGATTAGAGAGTGGAATGCAATATTTGATTAGATCCTTCAAGAGTTTTTGACTCTCTTTTCAATATTTTCTCATGCTGAGCAAATTGACTCTTCCTCAGCACAACCACCAGAAAATGAGACACTTCAACCCATACTGGAGTGGGGCATTGTAGGAATGGACATTGAATCTTCTGAGACACAACTGCAGATACTAATTAATGCATAAAATCCAAAATTTTGCATAATTGGTGTGTTTGGGATGGTTGGGGTCAACAATACAACTATGCTCAAATCAATGTACAACATAGACAAGGTGAGTGATGCCTTTGATGTTGTGATTTGGGTCATAGTCTCTCAATACTATAAAATTTGTGACTTGGAGGGCCATATAACCGAGGCAATTAGTTTATAACTTTCCAAAACTTCGGATATTGATAGTAGGAAGATGAAGTTGTCTGCAAGTCTAAATAAGAAGAAATATCTTTTGATATTGGATGACATGTGGATCACTGATGGATTTTTTAAGAGAAAATAGGAAACCATTTCAATGGACATGGACCTTAGATGCAACTATGCAAAGATTCTGATAGATCGTGGATTGTTTCAGAATGGTGATTTTGAAAAGCAGAGCAAAGGAAATGTTAAAAAACCTCTTTATGTCTAGAAATGGAGGAGAATAAAAGTGCATGACATTTATTAGGGATATGAAAATATACATTGGGGAGGAGGAGGAAAATTATTTTTGTCGTGTAGGCTAAGGGCTCAAAGAATTCCCATATAGTCTATCCCATGATTCCAAAAGAATGTCACTTTAGAACAATCAAATTGAATATCTGCCCAAATATTTCATATGCACACAACTTGTAAGTTGAATCTTAACCAATAATGGTGTCACAATGTGGAAGAGCTTGCTCCCTTTAAGTGGTTGCCAAATTTAAAATTTCTAAAAGTGTATAAATGCTACAATCCTAGGGACTTGGGGATAGGAATTTTCGTAAAAGCATTGGGGTTTTCAATGTTAGAGAGGTTGGATTTTATTGGCCTGCCTAATATGGTGACACTATCATGTGATGAAGGTGTCTTGAAAGAAGGAATGCTACCCAAACTTTGTGTCCTGAAGATTAGGGATTGTCCAAAATTGAGAAAATTGTCGATGGAGATGGAGAGGTTACCCCATTCAAAAGGACTATATTGCCATCAAATTTGGTGGGAAAATATAATATGGGAGAACAATAACATGAAGATGTACTTTGACAAAATATTTAACAAATTTAATGATAATTAAAAATGTAAAGTGTAATATATTGTTATAAATGTAAGGATGTAAATAAATATAAATGATAATTAAAAATGTAAAGTGTTATATATTGTTATAAATGTAAGGATGTATATTCATGTACTTTGACAAAATATATTAAGAAATTTAAATGCTAATTGATGCAGGAGAATCACTCCACGTCAGGGGCGTGCCATCCAGCTAGCACATCCAACACACATTTAATGGAGAAAGGGAGAGGCGCAACCTTCTCAATTTTGAAATTTGAAATTTCAATAAATTTTGTAAGGCTGTAAGAGCCAACCATGCATCTGTTTAGGAATTGGTTGAGGTTGCCTTAAATGGTAGCCTGCAGCAAGCCCAGGACGAAGTCAAGACTGGGCATCCATTTATGTAATGTAGCCATAGGATCCGCTCTGTGATAGTGATAGCTCAGAGACGGTGGTTGAGGATAAGCTCATGGGAGCCCTCATTTTGTAAGGAGGAAGTTAGAGAATAATAGGACTTAGGGAGAGAGATAGGAGGAGAGACCATAGCAGAGAGGTCTCAAGAGAGAGCTGAGACTTGTTACAGTCCATCCTTTGTAAACACCTTGTATAGGCATTTCTGAATTAATAGAAGAGAAGTTTTTCCTGCCCTGAATTGTCTGTATGTGTTTGCATGTTTTTATGCATTTCGTGTTTTGAATGCATAACTGGTGAAGCGTTTCATAAGTTTCAATTTCTTCTTGTCTTGGAGTTTCTGAGTGGCAAGGAGTGCACATAGTCTGCAAGGTGTGTGTTGACAGAGGTGGGACAACCTCAGGAATGCTCAAGAGGGATATCGTTGAACCTTCATCAGCAAAGGTGCAAGGTGTGCATAGGAAGGAACTCTGTCTCGAGTTCAGGGAAGACATAACTACTAAAGGTTCTAGGGAGCTGTGCCAAGAGGGCATTGAGTGAGTGCATAGAGTGCACTAGGGAGCTCTATTTCGAGTTCAGAGAGAAGAAGTGTTGAGGAGAGACACTTACAGAGTTTTTGAACACTCTGTAGGCTCTGCAAGGTGTGCATTGAGAAGAAGAACACCAGGTGGGCGCAAGGAGTTTTCTTTTCCAGAAAACTTCTCGAATCTGAGTTATTCGAAATCTCAGGAGCACCAGGAGTGTGCAAGAGTGGACTTGTTCTAATTCCATAAGCTCAAAAGATAAAGCGCAAGAAGAATGCACACAGAGAAAACCTTTCGAGGTTTCTGAGTTGACAAATTTCAGGAGGGGAAGCATTTCTATAATGTATACAAGACCCAAAGGAACTAGGCTCACAAGAGGAAGAGTCAAAGGTCAAGACCTTCGAGACTTAGAAAATATTCTAAGTCAAAAATACAAGAAAGCTCAAGAGGAAGAGCACAACGGTCGTTGGATCAGCACTGAGAAGAAAGATCTGGACTATTGAATCTATGTCCAGGCAGCAAGAGGAGAGTGCATAAGGAGGTCAGATCTGGACCGTCAAATCTAGCACCAAGGAACAATAGCTGTCAGATCTGGGAGAAGGTACGAGGGGTTTAATCCCTAGGAAGCCACACAAAAGGGTAGAACAGACAACAGAAACTTTGAGGCAGATGTGTTGAGTTGCCGTGAGCCATTGGATCCAGAAAAGGTGCACGAGGTTTAAACCTCATAATAGTAGAAGGAAGAGAACTCGTCAAGTCCCAAAAGCATTAGGACTGTCCATTTTAGAGGACAAGTGGCAGAGATTTGGATCATTTCACAAATTCAGGGTTCGTGAGTTTGGAGGGTAGACCAAATTCTTGGTTTCAAAAAGTCCCAAGTTACGAGTAGTAGGGAAGGAGATCCAGACCATTGGATCCAAGCCACGGGAGAACCATTGGATCAGAGCCTCTGCGTGGTATCACGTATCGAGGGTTTGGGGGTTGACAAAGTTTCTTTTCAACTACAGAAGTCATGAAGTGCCGAGCGCCGAGTGCTCGTGCAAATACATGGCACATCCATTAGGTGGGGACTGCGTGGTTGACAGGTGGCATAACAACAAATGCCCAGAGAAAGGTGTAAGCAGGTGATAGGTGGTGGACACATGTCACCTTGGAAGGAGCCAACCCATTGCTGACCTTTCACATTTCGGGGTTTCACAAAGGAGGAGCATGAGGATTCAACACTCCAAGTCACGAAGTTGTGATTTGTGAGTAGTTCTAAAGGAGTCAACCCATCGCTGACTTATCGTGCTTTAGGATTTCATAAAGGAGGAGCACGAGGGCTCAACACTCCAACTCGGGAAGTCGTGAGTTGCAAGTTGTGCTAGCACTTATCCCTAGCCGATGGTTATGTGTGGAAGGCACTAACAAGGAGGAGCCATACCCATATCGCATCTTGGGTATCGACGTTTGGAGAAAGAGGAGTCAAGGATCTTCGACTCACAAACTCGTGAGATCGTGAGTCACGAAGGGAACTTGCACTAAGGCAAGGTTGTGGTCACATGGGGATGTAAGGCTCGTGCCTAGTGTTAAGTTGTGCAGGGTGGGTTTTCATGAAGGACCTGTGGATTCATTCAAAGGGTTCCAGCAGGAGCCCGAAGAGCCATTTTGGCTCAGAAGAAGATCGATCCAGAGACCGGGAGGTCACAGAACCCTCGTGCCGAGGTAGGGGGTGCTGCATCAAGTGGTATCAGAGCCTAGACTTCATCTGTATATTTCATATGAAGATGATTGAATAGATTATTGTAGGACGCAACAACAAATAGACAGTCGGGTGGACTATAGGAGATACTGGAAATGCTATCATTTGCAGAGTAACAACAATAGAAGATTCAAGGGGAAGAACATGGCTACTAAAGGCCATAAGCATGGTCAAAGAGAGGACCACCAATAGATGAAGAGAAAGGTTGAGGTGGACAAAGAACTCACTGAGATAAGGGCGAGAATGGAACAACTGACATTAAAGATGCAACAGGAGGCAAAGGTACATTGGAGGTATGAATGGCCTCTGAACAGGAAAGCCAAATGGCCTGTTCAAAAGTTGTTGGCCAAGAAATAACAACAAGAGTTGAGGAAGTGGCTGAGGTATGTTGAAAACCTCAGTGACACAGAGATGGTTTGCATTTGTGACCCAGAAGTTGGAGAAACCCTCAGTGATGAGGAAGAGAGATCATTTTCAGGTCTCATAAACTGCCAGGAGGGAAGAGATGAATTTTTGAATTGCCAGGTGGGAAATGGAATGAGATCACTGGAGGATATCATAGACTATTAAGAGGACAACAATGAAAATTCATATTGTCAGGTGGGTAATGGCATGAGATTAACAGAGGATATCATAAACTACTAGGTGGGCAGAAGTGGACTTTCAAGTTGCCAGGTGGGCAATGGAAAGAGACCAGTGGAAGGTCTTGCGTACTGCCAAGGGGGAAATGGTGAAGGTTTGGATTTCCAAGTGGGAAATGATATGGGATCAAATGACCTCATAGACTACCACGTGGGCAGCAGAAAAATCCCAAATTTCTAGGTGGGTAAGGGGAAAGAGGTGAGACTGTCTAAAAGTCTCGTGAACTTAGAGGAGAGTTTAGATCAGAAAGGAGTGTTGACAGAAGAGAATTATAAGATAATTTTGATCATTGGAGGAATAAAGGTGTTCCTACCAAGCAGCTCAGTTGAGGCCAGAACATGTGTTGCAGATGCAACAACAGCTGGAGGACAACCAACAGAAACTGTCATGGAGGAAGAAATGGAGTAGACACTGATGTTTTCCCAAGAAGAAGAAGATGAGCATTCAATAGAATGGCTCAAAATTTTCAGCTAGGAAGCTGGACAGAAAATCATTGCAGTATTGGAAGCTGCAGAAGAAGAAGAAGAAGAAGAAGAAGAAGCAGACAACATGGATTTTGCTGACCTGTGTGAAGAATTGGAATCCCTGGAGAAGAGGGTGATAGTGCAAAGCTTACACATCCAACAGATCAAGTTGGAGACAGATGGAGGAGCATACCAGCCCCAGGAGCAGCTGGAAAAATTTGGACTTGAGCCAACACAAGGAGAGGTGACAGTCAAGTTGTCGTAGGAAGAAGCTGAGCAATAGCTCGGTAATGAGACTGTAGAGATAGAGTCTATAGCAGAGTGGTCACTTAGTACCACAAAGAGAGATAAATATGGCAGGGGATATTGGGCAGATATGCCCACTGAGAATACAAGAGTGCAACAGAGAAGACTGCATACAAAGAGCCAGCGAGTTGAGCAGCTGGAAGAGGTAATTGGAGAAATCATAAGGCTGTTGTTGAGTTCATCAGAAGATATTTCCACCAATGAGAAGCTAAGTAGAAGGGAGACTGCAAGAGCAGCAAAGAAACAATAGCAGCAACAACGAAGAAGAGGAGCAGATGGATAGCTCCATGGGAAATTTTGGGATCCAGGTGGATTTCAACAATGGAGAAGAGGAGCTCATGATTAGGAGATCATGATTTTTCTAGCTGAGGAGTATGATGTAGGAGCATCACTCCACGTCAGTAGTATGCCAGCCAACCAGCACATCCAACACGCATTTAATGGAGAAAGGGAGAGGCGCATCCCTCTCAATTTTGAAATTTGAAATTTCAATAAATTTTGTAAGGCTGTAAGAACCGACCACAGATCTGTTTAGGAAGTGGTTGAGGTTGCCTTAAATGGTAGCATGCAGCAAACCCGGGATGTAGTCAGGATTGTGCATCCATTTATGTAATGTAGCCATAGGAGCCACTCCGTGATAGCGATAGCTCAAAGACGATGGTTGAGGATAAGCTCATGGGAGCCCTCATTTTGTAAGGACAAAGTTAGAGAATAATAGGACTCAGGGAGAGAGATAGGAGGAGAAATTAGAGCAGAGAGGTCTTGAGAGAGAGCTGAGACTTCTTACAGTCCAGCCTTTGTAAACACCTTGTATATGCAATTCTGAATTAATAGAAGAGCAGGTTTTCCTGCTCTGAATTGTCTGTATGTGTTTGCATGTTTTTATGAATTTCGTGTTTTGAATGCATAACTGGTGAAGCATTTCATAAGTTTCAATTTCTTCCTGTATTGGAGTTTCTGAATGCAAGGAGTGCACATAGTCCACAAGGTGTGCATTAACAGAGGTGAGACAACCTCAAGAAAGATCAAGAGGGATAGCGTTGAACCTTCATCAACAGAGGTGCAAGGAGTGCACAGGAAGGAACTCTGTCTCGAGTTTAGGGAAGACGGAACTACTGAAGGTTATGGAGAGGGCATCGAGCAAGTGCATAAAATGCACTAGGGAACTCTATTTCAAGTTCAAAGAGAAGAAGTGTCGAGGAGAGACACTTACAGAGTTGTTGAACACTATGTAGGCTCTGCAAGGTGTGCATCGAGCAGAAGAAGGCCAGGTGGGCGTAAGGAGTTTTATTTTCTAGAAAACTTCTCGAATTTGAGTTATTCGAAATCTCAGGAGCACCAGGAGTGTGCGAGAGTGGACTTGTTCTAATTCCATAAGCTCAGAAGAGAAAGCGCAAGAAGAATGCTCATAGAGAAAACCTTTCAAGGTTTCTGAGTTGAAAAAGTTCAGGAGGGGAAGCATTTCTATAACGCAGATGAGACCCAAAGGAACTAGGCTCGTAAGAGGAAGAGTCGAAGGTCAAGACATTCGAGACTTAGAAAATCTTCTAAGTCAAAAATCCAAGAAATCTTAGGAGGAAGAGCACAATTGTTGTTGGATCAACACTGGGAAGAAAGATTCGGACCATTGAATCTACGTCCAGGCAGCAAAAGGAGAGCGCATAAGGAGGTCAGATCTGGAACATCAGATCTAGCACCAAGGACCGATAGCCATCAGATTCGGGAGAAGGTGCAAGGGGTTTAATCCCTGGGAAGCCACACAGAAGGGTAGAACGGACAACAGAAACTTTGAGGGAGAAGTGTCGAGTTGTCGTGAGACGTTGGATCCAGAAAAGGTGCGCGAGGTTTAAACCTTGTAATAGTAGAAGGAAGAGGAATCGTCAAGTCCCGAAAGCATTAGGACCATCCATTTTGGAGGACAAGTGGTAGAGATCTGGATCATTTTGCAAATTCAGGGTTCGTGAGTTTGGAGGACAGACCATATTCTTGGTTTCCCGAAGTCCTAAGTTGTGAGGAGCAGGGAAGGAGATCCAGACTGTTGGATCCAAGCCACAGGAGAACTGTTGGATCAGAACCTCCATGTGGTAATGCGTATCGAGGATTCGGGGGTTGAAAGAGTTTCTTTTCGACTGCAGAAGTCGTGAAGTGCCTAGCGCCGAGGGCTTGTGCGAACATGTGGCACATCTGTTAGGTGGGGACCGCATGGTTGACAGGTGGCATAACAACAAACGCCCAGAGAAAGGTGGAAGTGGGTGACAGGTGGTGGACACATGTCACCTTGGAAGGAGCCAACCCATCATTGACCTTTCGCATTTCGAGGTTTCGCAAAGGAGGAGCACGAGGGTTCAACACTCCAACTCATGAATTCGCGAGTTGCGAGTAGTGCTAAAGGAGTCAACCCATCGCTGAATTATCATGCTTCAGGATTTCGAAAAGGAGGAGAATGAGGGCTCAACACTTCAACTCGGGAAGTCGTGAGTTGCAAGTAGTGATAGCACTTATCCCTAGTTGGTGGTTATGTGAGGAAGGCGTTAACAAGGAGGAGCCATACCAGTATCGCATCTCGGGTATCGCCATTTGGAGAAAGAAGAGTCCAAGGTCTTTGACTCACGAACTCGCAAGTCATGAAGGGTGCTTGTGCTAAGGCAAGGTTGTGGTTGGATGGGGATGTAAGTCTCACACCTAGTGTTAAGTTGTGCAGGGTGGGTTTTCATGAAGGACCTGTGGATTCATTCAAAGGGTTCCAGTAGGAGCCCGAAGAGACATTTCAGCTCAGAAGAAGATTGATCCAGAGACCGGGAGGTCACAGAAGCCTTGTGATGAGGTAGTGGGTGTTGCATCAAGTGGTATCAGAGCCTGGAATTCATCTGTATATTTCAGATGAAGAGGATTGAAGAGATCGTTACAGGACGCAACAACAAATAGACAGTCGGGTGGACTATAAGAGATACTGGAAATGCTCTCAGTTGCAGAGTAACAACAATAAAAGATTCAAAGGGAAGAAGATGGCTACTGAAGGCCATAAGCATGGTCAAAGAGAGGATCACCAATAGATGAAGAGCAAGGTTGAGGTGGACAAAGAACTCGCTGAGATAAAGGAGAGAATGGAACATCTGACATTAAAGATGCAATAGGAGGCAAAGGTACATTGGAGGTATGAATGGCCTCTGAAAAGGAAAGCCAAATGGCCTATTAAAAAGTTGTTGGCCAGGAAACAACAACAAGAGTTGAGGAAGTGGCTGAGGTATGCTAAAAACCTCAGTGACATAGAGCTGGTTTTCATTTGTGAGCCAGAAGTTGGAGAAACCCTCAATGATGAGGAAGAGAGATTAGTTTCATGTCTCATAAACTACCAGGAGGGCAGAGATGAATTTTCGAATTTCTATTTGGGCAATGGAATGCGATCACTGGAGGATCTCATAGACTGTCAAGAGAACAGCAATGAAAATTCATATTGCCAGGTGGGCAATGTTATGATATTAACAGAGGATCTCATAAACTTCCCGGTGGGAAGAATTGGACTTTCAAGTTTCCAGGTGGGCAATGGAAAGAGATCAGTGGAAGGTATCGTGTATTGCCAAGGGGGAAGTGGTGAAAGTTTGGATTACCAAGTGGGCAATGAGATGGGATCAAACGATCTCATAGACTGCTAGGTGGGTAGCAGAAAATTCCCAAATTGCCAGGTGGGCAAGGGGAAAGAGGTGAGACTGTCTAAAAGATTCATGAACTTAGAGGAGAGTTCATATCAGTAAGGAGTGCTGACAGGAGAGAATCATAAAAGAATTCTGATCATTGGAGGAATAGAGGTGTTCCTACCAAGCAGCCCATTTGAGGCTAGAGCATGTGTTGTAGATGCAGCAATAGCAGGAGGGCAACCAACATAATCTGTCATGGAGGAAGAAATGGAACAAACATTGATGTTTTCCCAAGAAGTAGAAGATGAGAATTCAAAAAAATGGCTCAAAATTTTCAGCCAGGAAGCTGGACAGGAAATCATTGTAGTAATGGAAGTTGCAGAAGAAGAAGAAGAGGAAGTAGACAACATGGATTTTGCTGACCTGTGTGAAGAATTGGAAGCCCTGGAGAAGAGGGTGATAGTGAAAATCTTGCACATCCAACAGATCAAGTTGGAGATAGATAGAGGAGCATACCAATCCCAGGAGCAGCTGGAAAAAGTTGGACTTGAGCCAACACAAGGAGAGGTGATAGTCAAGCTGTCACAGGAAGAAGCTGAGCAACAGCTAAGCAATGAGACTGCAAAGTTGGAGACTACAACAGAGTGGCCACTTAGTTCCACAAAGAGAGATAAATATGGGAGGGGAGATCGGGCAGATATGCCCACTGAGAAGACAGAAGTGCAACAGAGAAGATTGCATACAAAGAGCCAACTAGTTGAGCAGCTGGAAGAGGTAATTGAAGAAATCATAAGGCTGATGTCGATTTCAGTAGCAGAGACTACCAGCAATGAGAATTTGAGTAGAAGGGATCCTGCAAGAGAAGAAAAGCAATAGCAGTAGAAACAACGAAGCAGAGGAGCATATGGATAGCTCCACGGGAAAGTTTGGGATCTAGGTGGATTTCAACACTGGAGAAGAGGAGCTCATGATCAAGAGATCATGATTTTTCCAGCTAAGGAGTATGATGTAGGAGCATCACTCCACGTCAGCAGCGTGCCAGCCAGCCAGCACATCCAACACGCATTTAATCAAGAAAGGGATAGGTGTAGCCTTCTCAATTTTGAAATTCAAAATTTCAATAAATTTTGTAAGGCTGTAAGAGCCGACCATGCACCTGTTCAGGAAGCGATTGAGGTTGCCTTAAATGGTAGCTTGCAGAAAGCCCAGGACATAGTTAGGACTAGGCATCCATTTATGTAATGTAGCCATAGGAGCCACTCTGTGATAGCGATAGCTCAAAGACGGTGGTTGAGAATAAGCTCATGGGAGCTCTCATTTTGTAAATAGGAAGTTAGAGAATAATAGGACTCAGGGAGAGAGATAGGAGGAAAGACCAGAGAAGAGAGGTCTCGAGAGAGAGCTAAGACTTGCTAAAGTCCATCCTTTGTAAACACCTTGTATAGGCATTTATGAATTAATAGAAGAGTAGTTTTTCCAGCCCTAAATTGTATGTATGTGTTTGCATGTTTTTATGCATTTCGTGTTTTGAATGCATAACTGGTGAAGCATTTCATAAGTTTCAATTTCTTCCTTTTTTGGAGTTTCTGAGTGTAAGGAGTGCACATAGTCCGCAAGGTGTGCGTTGACAGAGGTGAGACAACCTCAGGAAAGCTTGAGAGGGATAGCGTTGAACCTTCATCAGCAGAGGTGCAAGGAGTGCACAGGAAGGAACTCTATCTCGAGTTCAGGGAAGACAGAACTATTGAAGGTTCTAGAGAGCACTTCTAAGAGGGCATCGAGTGAGTGCATAGAGTGCACTAGGGAACTCTATTTCGAGTTCAGAGAGAAGAAGCGTAGAGGAGAGACACTTATGGAGTTGTTGAACACTCTGTAGGCTCTGCAAGGTGTGCATCAAGTAGAAGAATGCCATGTGGGCATAAGGATTTTTCTTTTCCAGAAAACTTCTCGAACCTGAGTAATTCGAAATCTCAGGAGCACTAGGAGTGTGCGAGAGTGGACTTGTTATAAGTCCATAAGATTAGAAGAGAAAGCGCAAAAAGAACGCGCACAAAAAAAACCTTTCGAGGTTTCTGAGTTGACAAAGTTTAGGAGGGGAAGGATTTCTATAACACAGACGAGACCCAAAGGAATCAGGCTCACAAGAGGAAGAGTCGAAGGTTGATACCTTCGAGACTTAGAAAATCTTCTAAGTCAAAAAGCCAAGAAAGCTCAGGAGGAAGAGCACAACTGTCATTGGATCAGCACTGGGAAGAAATATCCATACCGTTGAATCTACGTCCAAGTAGCAGGAGGAGAGAACGTAAGGAGGTTAGATCTAGACCGTCAGATCTAGCACCAAGGACCGATAGCTGTTGGATCTAGGAGAAGGTGTGAGGGGTTTAATCCCTGGGAAGCCGCACAGAAGGGTAGAACAAAAGACAGAAACTTCAAGAAAGAAGTGTTGAGTTGTCGTGAGTTGTCGTATCCAAAAAAGGTGTGCGAGATTTAAACCTCGTAAAAGTAGAAGGAAGAGGACTCGTCAAGTCCCAAAAGCATCAGGACAATCCATTTTGGAGGACAGGTGGCAGAGATTTGAATCATTTTGCGAATTTGGGGTTCATGAGTTTGGAGGGCTGACCAAATTATTGGTTTTGCGAAGTCCCGAGTTGCGAGGAGAAGGGAAGGAAATCCATACCATTGGATCCAAGCCATGGGAGAACTGTTGGATCAGAACTTCCACATGGTATCACTATCGAGGGTTTGGGGGTTGAAAGAGTTTCTTTTCGACTGCAGAAGTCACGAAGTGCCGATCATCGAGGGCTCGTGCAAACACGTGGCACATCCATTAGGTGGGGACAACGTGGTTGACAGGTGGCATAAAAACAAATTCCCAGAGAAAGGTGGAAGCGGGTGACAGGTGGTGGACACATGTCACCTTGGAAGGAGCCAACCCATCATTGACCTTTCGCATTTCGGGGTTTCGCAAAGGAGGAGCACAAGGGTTCAACACTCCAACTCATGAAGTTGCAAGTTGCAAGTAGTGCTAAAGGAGTCAACCCATCGCTAACTTATCGTGCTTTAGGATTTTGCAAAGGAGGAGAATGAGGGCTCAACACTCCAACTCGCGAAGTCGCAAGTTG
>JASDQU010683109.1:629-16795 GCA_032191745.1 Picea mariana
TGTGATTTTCCCAGCGCTGAGTGATTTGGAACTGGAGGATCCAGTCAAGTCCCCTTTTCAGTTTCTTGAGACCCTGAACCAAGAGGATCTTGCATTCAGAGCCTTTCTTCTGCAAACTGCTGAAAGCCTGTTGCCCAAAGTGGTTTGTTCACTCTTCTTACCAAGTCTTCCACCTGTTCATCTTTTATTCAACCCACTGGATGAAGTTAGATCAAGACCTCCTTTGTTCCTTACATGCTAGACCCAGTTCCCTAAGTTAGAGTGATATCTCCCTGAGTCTCTACCCATCTGATCATCCATTAAAAACAATCATGACATAAAACTGATGGGTGTCGGGCTCTGCTCCTGCAAGCAGTCCAGGAGTGACTTCCGACGCTAACATATACAAAAATAAAATTCTTATCGATCTCTCCAAAGGAGGATCCTAGTGGTAATGGCATGTCATGATCCCCTCGGTATTCTATTCCCTCATAGGAATAATCATCGATGGTGATGATATGTTGTCTCCACCAATGGAAGAACTCATCGTTGTAGGGGGTTTCTACCCTACCACCTCCCATCTGCTGCATCACCTTGTTCCACCGTGACATAGTTGGACCACATAGATCATGTGGAAGAACTTCCACTCTAGGGATAAGAGCTGGAAATCTCTTGAAGAAAAAACTACACAAAATGGATGCAAACCCAAAGTTCCTCATCCTATCGAGTTTGCAATCAGTCAGTTGGCTCTTCATGTTGGCCAGTAGTGAGGTGCACCAATCGTAAACCATGGGTCTCAAACACTCCTCATCATAGAATTTGAGTAGCCTCGATGCCGCATGCAATAATGTCAATCTTCATATCCTTGTGAGTACTAGGATGACAATCTTTAGACTCAGGTTCTCAATTGCCCTAATAGGCAGTTGGCTCCCCACTTTCTCTATGTCTACAATGAAGTAGGTGGTGATGTACTCCTCCGTAGTCCTCCCACCTCCAGCCCCTTGGGATTTGAGATTCACCACCTCTCCTCAATGAGACAACCCTGTAATTAAGTAGATATCTTCTACTTCAATTCTCAATGATTTCCCATCGAGATTGAATGCATCGGTTTCTGGATCCCAATAGTTTATGAATGTTTGGAGCAACCTCACTTGGGCCCTCATTCCTTTTGTGGCCAAAAATTTATAGAGCCCACATCTTTGCAAAGATTTATGGGCCCTCATATATCTTTCTACTACAGCATCAACCTCCTCGTGCTCCCTTTCTCTCCATTCAATCACCATCCTGTAAAGGAAACATCAAATTTTGAGTCATTTTTGTCAAAAAACTTGTTCACGGAGTTGTACACGGGATACAATTGTAACAGTCACATATAGGGCTTCATATACATGAGCAGGCTTCGCCTTGCCCGCATACATGAGGTCGTGTATGTGACCCGATGAACTATAGCCTGCGTACACCCTATTTTTTAATTTACGGCCTCTAATACTCAAAATTTGAGCACTAAATCTAAAAATTAAACCATTGAAATGGAAGAGGAAAAGATGAGCACTTACTTGGTCCATATGGTTTCCAATTCCATCGATTGTATCTCTCAGAATCGTCGATGGAATATCATGGGTAAAATGGCCTCGAAAGCACTATGTGGGTGAGAAACTCAAATGATATGGTAAATTTCTTATTTTTTACTATTTGTAGAAAATTTTCACCCACTTTATATAATTTTTTACCCTACCTTTTCTATTTTTGAGACCATATGAACTAATTGAGCAGTACAAGACCTAGTTTGAAGTGGTGTTGTCCAGTATTTCATGGATTTCCAACATTCTTTAGCTCGTTCGTGCCTCTGGTAGGTATATACCGTCACTGGCATATAGGGTAGGTTTTCACCCCGCTTTACATTTTTGCATCATCTTGTGACCATGTTTAATATGCCTTAGGTACAAACCCATTTTTTAACGACACAGAACCTTCTCATTGTCACTAGAAGTGTCGTTCTTAAATGGTAGAGACTTATCAAACATGGGTACCCTAGTTAGAACACTTTTTTCATTTGGTGCCCATGCAGAAGTTACTCCATAGGTCTGGGAGTCCCTTATAGTCCCGATATGAATTTGCATTTGAACCTTATTAATCTTACTCGATCTTATGTTGACCCTTGCCTATGGGACTCTCGTCGAGTCTTGGTTAAGATCTTTTTTTACTCTTTAAAAAATGAAAAGATTGTCGAGTGAACCTGTCTCTTTCACAATCATTAAATGACTTTGAAAGGACATCTATTTTGGTACAAGTTTAACCCTTTTTCCGGACCAAATAGACTACTTACAAAAAAGGAATGCTCTAGTCACCATTGGCTAGAAGAGTTCTCCTGGGTATTATTTTATACGTTTTCAGGCCCAAGGGACTAAAGTTACAAAAAAGGACACTTTTTAAGTTAGGTTGTAATTGCATCCCATTATCCTACTTTCTCATTATAAGCATGTTGCCCCAACAATTCTCAACATTATCCAAGCAGTGTTTTCCATATATCCTTTGCAGCTTGACAACCTTTACCTAAAGAGAAAACATCCCCCCCATTGTCCATGTCCCACATTCCTTCCCTTTCATTGAGCATAGGTATGTTCCACTACTTGGAACAAGTTTCTTACTTGTGACATGTGTTTCCTCTCTTGTATCATAGAATTTCTTTTACTATGAAAAAACAAAAAAAGGTGGGCGGGAAAATAATATTATCTCCTATCAGAAGTAGTCATGTCGCCTTTGAACATAGCACAAATTCTTGAGTCCATTTCATCCAAGGTTTCAGTTTAACATGGCCTTACGAAGATGAACTTGTTACTTAGAGTCTACTCCTCCAACTGGTTACTCTTCCAGTCCCTATGGAGAGTTTGTCGATGCCTCCTACGTCACAAACTTTGGTCAATGATCAATTTTAAGTCTATGTTGCATAGGTTATCCATCTATCTCATGCTCTTGTTCAAAGGAAGTCTAATCCTGTGTCGGCCATTCTTTAGAATTCTTAACTTTGCACGTCGGCCATCCTCTTACAAGTGAATCTCAAAATCACATGAATTTTTTGTCCTACCTTCCACCCTAGGCTTACTTTCATCATTGGTAGGTGACCTTAAACCCAACAGATGACATCTCTCCATTGGTTGTTGAATGGGGGGTTTCCCTTGTGTTCGACAACGAGACATCTATTCACACATTGGGATTCATGCAGTGTCTTGGATTCCATTAGAACCTATTGGTGGTTTCCTCTCCTTTGTCGGCAGTTTTTGTTATTGGTTGCTAGTCATAGGATATCTTTCGTATACTACTTGCATTTGGTACAAGCAAGAGATGCACATGGTCGTTGGTTCGTGAACATCTTATTCGTCCGAGCTATTTATATTCATCAAGCTATTGCTTTGTACCTCATGTTGGATGATGAGAGATGCCTTAATGTTGTCCTTTCAGAGGGTCTCCTTCCATTGACTTCAGCTCATCTATTATGGAATTGAGAGCTAGAGTCATAAGAGTACCTAGAGGCTTGCAATCATCAGTGGCAAGTTCTCCCACCATCAACAGTTGGGAATGCATTAATGTCTCATTATCGATGGATCCTTCAAGTGTTCGACCTCAATACCTCTATTCACACTTGTAGAATGTACTCGGTGCCTTGACACCTACTTTCATTAGCAGTAGTTTGTCTCGTGTTTTTAACGGTATACCTTAATGATCGATAATAAAATGAAGTCTCATTGTGTTTGACTTCAACTCCTTTATTCACATGATGTAAACTTGCACCTTTGATGGATAGTATAGAAGACCTCCAATTCACAGTAGAAGCCTTGTTGTTGTCTTTCGTCAAACCAGTACCTATATGACTTCAGTGATCATGGAAGATCAAATTGTACTCCATTGTATACAGATATCTTCAGTTGATTTTAAGACTGGACTCCATTGTATCTTGTTCGTGACTATGACAACCTATGTCATATGCCTACTTTGTATTGCCTATTCATGGCCATGATCAACTATTTGGTATATACCCACATGGATCTGCAGTGTAATCCATATTGGCAGCCATGTGTACAGAGTCAATATGAATTGTAATATCCTCACGAGTGACTAGTTCTTCCAGTTAGGTCCTCACTACTCCACTTTTGGGAATTATAATGTATTTCGGCCATCCTGATTTCTCCTCTGACCTCACACATTAGGGGGCATTTGTTGTAGAAATTTTTGTCACACTCCATGCATATTTCTTTGATGGCCTTCACTTTCCCTCTACGGACTCAAATTCCCTATTTTGCTCATTCCAAAGACAAAAATTAAATATTTTGTATATATATGCGAGCCATAGTTAGATAGCTCGCGTATATGTAGGTTGCTCCATTACAACCCGCGTACATCAGGTTTTGTGCTCAAAAATTAAAAATATGTCGGGTTTTCATGCCATGTCACAAGATCCATGATCCTTGACCTTTCATATATTAGAAATGCTCTGACTCGACCCTTCAAGTCCATTGGAATGCTATAAATTGAGCCATATACATGCCTTAAGAATCATTCATCATAGAGAGAAAAGACACTCTGGAGAAATTTCACTTCATATTGAGTCTGCATCCCTTTGTCCTTGAAAGTATGAACTTCCTTTGTTCATCCCCTAAGCTCTTCCTCTCTTGAGAAGGAGAAACTCAAATACTCCTACTACTTGTGAGCTTTCCTTTGTGGAGGATTGAAGTGGTGAAGGCCCAGGTGGAGGGACTTAGTTTCTTGGTTCCGATATGTTTCGTTACAGAAGTTGGTCACCTATGTGCTTATGTTGATTACATTAATAGAAATATTATTTTCTCGTCCAATTATATGCTGCAAATATTTGCATTACTTTCCATGGGCATATTTGTTATACATGTTAGTGGATTATGCTAGTTTATATGCTAACGCTTTATACAATTTCCATATGATTGTGTATCTTGGTTGTTGAGAACAAGTTACAGGTATCAAGTGTTGGATCATCAGCTCAATCGTGGTCTTCTTCGGACGTCCGAATGAGGTAAGATTATATCCTTCCTTTGTTAGCGGTTCCATTTGTCTAGCATACTTGAGATTAGAGTTGATCTATGGGTGTCGTTCTGTCTGTTGTGGTTTACCCCAATCTATAGAGAGAATTTCCTCGTAACATGAATAATTGAGGACAAAATCTGAGACTAATAGAAAATAGAACCCTTTTCAACAATCTAATGGACAACAGGAACCCATTATAACTTAAATAGTTGGGCATCCTTTTCACCATATAGCCTACACAACATTGTTGCAACTAATACACAGGGTTGTTTAAAATAATAAATTGGATATAGTCCATTGGACTTTACCTTGAATGTCTCGGGGTCATACCACCATTCTTTTACTAAATTGACCATATCTAGGTTTTAGGCTTTGAAGGCTTCTATAAATTGTTTAGTTAAACTAATTTATGGTGGCCTTAATTTGTACATAGCAACTAAATCCTTTGGTCTGAATCATGTTATGACTTGGTAAGATGTACTTACCAATCTAGATGTTATGAGGTCGATATAAGCAATAATCCATCTAACCATGTCATTATAAGGAAAAATTGTTGGCCTAGAAGTTATATTGTGAAGGTATAATTATGTGATAGTTGCATATACTTCTCTATCCACATCATCATTTTTAACAAAATCTTTGTATCTGAAAATCTTGTAAATATATCCCAAATCCAAGAATCCTTTGTCTCCCATGTTATGGCTTGTGTTGGAGAAGAAGGTAGTGTTAGGGTTCTTGTCCTCATCAAACTCCTTATCCTCTACATCATCAACTTTAGCCTACTTTCATTTGGATTTCTTAGTCATTTTATTTTATCTGCATAAAACCACAAACCACACTTGTGGAAAAAAATCATAAATATTTCAAACAAACTTAAAAAGAAGAATTAATTTGATTAATTCATTCAAATATTAAAGATTACTCTTACCGGAGATTATTGTAGTTTGTAACTAGACTTGGATATTGTTTTATTGTTAGAATAACTTCAAATGCATGAGTATAAAATTATCACTTTTCTTTCAAATGTATGAAGAAGAAAAACAAGGGTTTCACGAAAAATAAAGTGTAGCGGATGAATGGAACCCAGGTTATTTCGTTGAGCGCCATTAATTTCTTGTAATGTGATTTTAATTAATTTTGGAAAGGAAATCAAACTTAAAGTGAAAACCATTGAATCATAAATGTTTGAATAATGGAGGGTACAGCTAATCTAGAAATTCGGTATATGGATGAGAAGACAATGCAACGTAAATTAAAAACCCAGATCTGGATGCCACGTCTGATACCACGTTGTATTCCACGTTAATTTGTTGTGTCGATTAGGTGATAGTAAGTGGATGATGTGGCAATAAATGTTGAGTGAGCGATTATAGATTTGAAATCTTGAATGTATGGATGTCATGTATACTTACATTTGTATATTTGTACAAATATACCCCCGATTATAATACGGTTTTTATTATACTTCCCACACAAATCTAAGTGCTTTAAACTTCCTATTATTTTACATTATGCTCAACCTTTTTTGGTTTTATATAAGTATTGCATATGCAATTAGGTGTATAGGAAGCGGGGTGATACACAAGTTGTTTTGATTTGCTTGGCAAATTATTTGTGCTTAAAGGTTTGGCCCATAGGTTTTTCCACAATTTCCAATCCTAACCAATGTTAATTTGTTAATGTGAGATGGATGGAATTCATAAGAAAATGGTAGATAAATACTTTCCTTAAAATCAAAATCACATTACATTTATGCAAAGCAACAGAGCTCCTCCACAACAATAGTTTATTATCCGCAAAGTAAGAATTTTATAAGAAATTATTCAGATAAAACAACCCTTTATGATTTATGAATTTAAAGAATATTTCCAATGTGAGACTAAAGTTAAACTTACTACAAAATTTCAAAATCTTCATAAAGATATAAAATTCAAAACATGACTCAAAGTGGATCATACAATAACATAAAAAGATCAATTCTAAATGAAAATATGAAGAAAGAAAAGAAACATCCAAAAGAAAATCCTACAATATACAGGGCTAACAATTACCCCCATCAGGTGGTTATGAAAAGTGTTTCTTTAAAATTTGACCATTCACGAGGAGGCTTTTAATCTACCCCTCCAATGTTTTCAAAATAAAAGTTGAAGGGCCAATTTTTTCATAAAACTGAATGGACCTAGCTACAAATGTTGAAATTTGGCATGTTTGTCTTTGATTTCATGGGCATTGTCCCATTTCAGAACCAAATCATCAATTTGAAAGTCTTTTTCTTTGACTAGATGTTTATAAAACCAACGTTTAATTAATTGTTGATGTTCATGAAACTTTCTCTTAGTTTTTTCTCATTCCTCTTCCAAATTTAATAAAGTATCAATCCTTTTTTGCATAATCGGACATGCATCTTCTCTGGAAGATTGGGCCAATTGAAGAGAAGGTAGGAAAACATTTGGAGGAAGAATTGCTTCATTTCCATAGACAAGAAAGACTAGTGAATTTCCTAATTCCGCTTTTGGTGTTACCCTATCATCCCATAATGCATTGGGAAGAGTTGTATGCCAATTTTAATGTTCATGAATGTTCTTTTTGAGGATACAGATTAATTTTTTGTTGGTTGATTCTACCAAACCATTACCTTGAGGATAATAATTGGTAGAATATTTAATTGTGATTCCTTTTTCTAAAGCATATTTAGTCAATTTTAAAGATGAAAAATAAGTTGCATTGTCAAAAACAAGGGAACTCGAGATACCAAACTTGGTAATGATATTTTGATTAAGAAATGAGATCACATTATTTTCATTGAATTTTTTTAGAGGAATGGCCTCGGTCCATCTAGTGAAATAATCTATTGCAGTCAATATATATTTATGGAGATGTGAATAATTGGGAGTGATATCCCCAATTATATCTAAACCCCATTGTTTGAATGGACCTTCAACCATGATCGTCTATAAGGAAAAGCATACTTATTTTCTCTTCCAACAGATGTATGGAAGACTTTTCATTTCCTTGTGTAAGTGTGTGCATCTTTAAACAAGGTAGGCCAATAATAAACAACATGAAGGATTTTGTGTGCAGTGATGTTCCCACCAAAATGTCCTCCTATTGGTCCATCATGTAATTCAATCAAAACCCTTTTTGCATCAGGTTTTTCCAAACACCTCAATAATACATCATCATATTTTTTTCTAAACAACACTCCATCTATAAGTTGATATCGAGGATATTTTAATCTGAGTACTATTTTCTTCTTGGTTTCCAAGTATTGTGGTGCAGTTCCATGAATGAGATAATATTTAAGCTCGTAATACCATGAATTGGTAGGTGCGAGAACACAATAAATTTCGCATTTATTGATTTCAGCTTTATTTTCCCAACCTACTTCTTCTTCCTCCTGGGAACCTTTTGATTCTGCTACCAACTTACATAATCCTTGACCTCTTACAATGTTAGCAGGTTTTATTTCAAGGTCATATTCTTGAAGTGTTGTCATCCAATTCTCTCTTCAATCTCCTAGCTCCTTCTAAACCAATAAATTTCTAACTATGGAATGTGGTACAATAATATTCATGTGAGATTTCAAAAGATATGGTCGAATATGTTTTACAGCCTTAAATACTGCAAAATCTTATTTGTTCACCTCTGTATCATTCAATTTTAAACCTTGCAATCCAGAACTCATAAAATAAATGGGAACTTCAAATCCCTTTGGATCCTTCTGGGTCAGAACTGCTAGATAATATGAGTCAGATGAAAAGGTATAAAGTATAAATTCTTTATCAAAATTAGGACTCATCAAGGTTGTAGCTTGTACAATTGCTTCTTTAATTGAAATAAATAATTCCTTTTACTTCTTATCCCACTTAAAAGTAACATCTTTTTTAATCATTTCCTGCAAGGGTTTAATTATTTCACCAAAACTTTGGATAAATCTTCTCACAAAGTTAATTTTACGAAGAGAAGACTGCATAGACTTCTTATTGTGAGGAAAATCAATCTAAGAGATGGTTTTATTTCTCTTGGGCTGTATCATAATTCCAAATTTTGAAACAATAAAACCAATCAGTTTACCTTTAGTTACTGCAAAAATGGTTTTTATGGGATGTAAATAAATTTCATATCTTCGACATCGGTAAAAAAAATTCATGAGATGATGAATGTGGTCATTTATGTTTCTGGAGAAGACTGTAACATCATCTAAATAAACAATAATTTATATATTTATAATTCCACAAAAGGCTATGTGTACATTGCTCGTTGGAAAGTGGATCTTGCATTAATCAATCCAAAAGGCATTTTTTTATAAGAACGGGTTTTCCATTTAGTTCGAAACATTCTCTCAAGTTGATCAAGATGTGATACCAAAACTTGATTGTAACCTAAAAACCCATCCAATAAAGAGAGCAGTTTTTAGCCTGATACACATTGCAAGA
Source organism: Picea mariana (assembly GCA_032191745.1). Lineage (NCBI taxonomy): Eukaryota > Viridiplantae > Streptophyta > Pinopsida > Pinales > Pinaceae > Picea > Picea mariana. The sequence goes on from JASDQU010683109.1 coordinate 10,097, forward strand.
TTTGTTCCATTGGAGGCATTGGATAGTTATCTTTATCAAAAGCTCTATTTAAATTGTGAAAATCAATACAGATCATGATATCTCCATTCTTCTAACATGCTGGAAAAATATTAGACACCCACTGTGAATGGTGAACAGGAAAAATGATTTTAGGCTCTAGTAGTTTATTTAACTCCTTCTTGATTAAAGGGTCCATATTAGGGTGTATCTTTCTCAACTTCTACTGGACAAGATTTGCATCTTTCTTCAATGGAATGACATGTTGTATAATCTTGGTATTATAATTTTTAAGATTGTTATATGTCCAAGGAAAAATGCCTTTATAATCTTTGAAGAGTCTTATAAAAGCAATTATTTTTGTAGGAGAACAACCAATTCCCAGATTGATATTTAGAGGATTTCATTTTGTCCCGGGATTGATTACTTCAAATTGCATCAAAGAGATGTTGGTTTTGCAATTAGTAACACATGTGAACTTGTCTTGTAAATCATAAAACTTCTCTAGTCGAACCACATATCTAGGAATTACATTTTCATGACTTGGTTCTTTTTCCTGAAAAGAAACCTTAATAGATTCATCATGTTGTAACTCATCAATAATTGATCCTTTAAAGGTATCCTCTAGGATGAGGAAATTCAAAATCTGATCATCATCATAAAAAACCCTCTAGTTGGTAATATTATCTGGAACAGAGGGCCTGAAAAGTAATTCCATAGAAAATTTGTCAGTTGAGAAATCTTCTGCAGGAATCAATTTAGAATCTATATTAGCAAGTAAATCAGCATATGTATTTGGGAACAAGGTACATAAATAATATTAAAAGAATCAAAATTATTCATAAGATTTCATACAACATGTTGGTAATTTTTTAGGTGACTAGAAACACAATGTACAGTGTTATGTACATGCTTGACAATAATTTATGAATCACCTATTACTTTTAATATTTTTACTTTCAAATTGATTTTTTTTTTGAGTCCTTGAATAAGGGCCTCATACTCAACAACATTTTTTGTACATTCAAACTCCAAACTGCATGCAATTGGAGCTTTTTCTCCATTTGGATCTGTGAGGACACAGCAAACTCATGCACCCTCATGAGACTTGGAGCCATCAAAGTGTCAAATCCACAAATCATTATTTACATCTAAATTTAATTTTCTAGATTTTAATTTGGTACAATTTGTTTCAGCAATCTAGTGCAATGAAGGATTTTAGACTGCAAGCATGATTCTGCAAAGGGTGAAGTTTTTGCAGTAAAGTTTCCAAAAAAATGAGTCAAAACAATAATTTCCCAAGATGCAATTATTGAACATTATAGGTTCATTTGGATCATTGAGATATGTAACAGTTTGTTTTATATGAAGTTCACGATCCACTTTGATCTTATTAGGTTGACCATTATATGGTAACCAAATATGAGACCGGACAGTAGAAAAGTATACATTAAGTTTCTCAGACCAATCTCTACTCAAGAGTAATCCATAGGATCATGGAATGTCTACTTCAATAATGTCAATAATTTGACTAACTTTAAGATTGGAAGATAATCGGATCAAAACTTTTTTCAACTCTCCTAACACTTTGACATTTGATTGATCAAGTTGTACAATTTGAGTAGTAGATTTCTTAGGTTCTACATTCAACTTTGTACACACGGCATAGGGCATAACATTAGAAGAAGCCCCAAAATCTACTAGACAATCATGCACATTCCTATTAAATATTTCAAATGTTAACAAGAAAGGAGGCATGTGAGAGCTAGATTTTCCTCCAATTACTGCAAAATTGACATTAAGTAGTCTATTTCCTTTTGATGAAGAATTCTTGACAGATTTCCCTTTATCTTTATTTTCTACAATTGTTAACTTATTTTCAAAAGAAAAAAAATATCCTAGGGCTTTAAGCAATTTATCCTTGTGTTGGGTTAACTTGGTTAATTCAAACAAGGAAATGTTCGCCCTAGTTTTCTTTAGATTTTCTACTAAATCATAATCCAAATTACCGGAGTGAGAAGAAATAGAATGCTTACATGTGTTAGAAACTAATTTGTTTGTAGAGGAAGGCTTCTTAGCATGAGTTGAAGAATATGGTGAATTTGTTGTGGAGGGAGGCCCTTTGCTCCTAGTATGAGATGTAAAAAATTCTTCGATTCCCCCATTTTCCCCATTATTCCCTATGTCTTGTGATATATCCATTATAAAGTTAACTTCTTGCTCAGAGGATTCTTCATTTTCACCTTCATATTCTTCTTCTGAACCTCTTCCTCTTCCTCAATTGAAGATTGACTAGGAACAACAAAAAATACTTTGCACATATTAACAAAAGTTGTACAAGTCTTTTCTGAATGATTGGCGTTATGAGCCTTGCAATAATTTTCAATGGAAAATTCATCGAGTTTTATTTCTTCAGTAAGAAGAATGTTTTGATTGTTGGGATGAAGAATACTTTTCTTAAAGGGAGGTCTCCAAGGTCTTTTGTAAGAAGGTCCTTCCCCAAATCCTCTCTTTAAATCTATTATATTGTTTTAAAGTTTTTTAATAATTCATTGCAAACCATCCATATCTACAACTTCTTTATCCTTCTTTTCCTCATCAGGTTTAATTGAATAAACTTGTTTCTTAACTATAGGGAATATCCTATTTTCCTCATGGATTGATTTACCTGCAATACTTAACATCTCCTTTTCTACACTTAGAGTTTCTTTGAAATTTTATATAAATGTATTTTTTCCATCTCTTTTCACAAACATTGCAATAGATGGTGGGAGTGCAGCAGTGTAAAATTCTATCACTACAGTTGTTGCAAGTTTACAATCATCTGGTATTTTGTTCATTAATGTAAGAAATCTCTAGCGAAAATCTTTGATCTTCTCTTTGGAATTCATTTTAATCCTAGAGAGTTATAACACTAATGTAGCATAGGTTTTATCTTCTCCAAAAGTTTTAGGAAAGTTAGTTTCAAAATCTAACCAATTAGTTATTGACCCTTGCAGAAGAGAAAAAAAAAAACTAAGCTTTACCTTCAAAAGTATAAGGAAATAGTCGACAAACAACATATTCATGTTCAACATTCATCAGGTTTATAGCAAGCATGAAATTAATGATATGATCTTCATGTGATTCCTTCTTATCTGGGTCAAATTTGGGAAGGAATTTCCCTGGATGTTTTGGAAAATCATGTACAACTCCTGGTACAGCCACAGATCCTTGTGTTAACCAAGGTATTCTCGAATTTTGAACATTCGCCATATTTCTATGTGGAGATTACTTAGGACTATCCTGAGGAGATTTTGGTGAAGGTTCTTGAAGAGTGTGTGGAGGATTGTCTAGGGGAGAAGGTGGTTTTCCAGCATCACTTCCTAACTCAATTTATGGGTCAATTCTCAGAGGAATATTTGGTATCACTTGGTTTATCTTTCTTGGGTTATTTATTCTTCGCGGGAATTGTAAATTTAATAGGTGATTGATCAATTTATTTACTTTGTGCTTTGGTAAGGACTCGAGACACTTGTAACTGAGGGAGAAGATTAAACAAACTAGATTATTGAGAAAGACCAAATCCAGCAGGTTTGTCCTATAAAGATGAAATCAGATTACTCTGAGATTCTAAATCTTGAGGATTATCATAATGAATAGGAAAATAAAAAATTGTGCTTTGTACAGGCTATGAAACATCACAGGTAGAATTTTGGAAAGGGATTCTTTGCGGAGGTGATGTGGTACAAGTTAACTTGGATAACTTAGAAGTGTGTGATGCTCTACCATCCAGTCATATTATGCATTCCCTCCTTCTAGCGCCAAAATTGTTGATGGCCAAAAAGATTCCTCCACCAACAAAGGGGAGAGTTTCCTGATGGAAGATCCCAATTAGATTTTCTCTCATTTGGTGTGGCATCTTCTAACCAATATGTGGGATTGGTTAGCCACCTAAGGAAATGAAATCAATTTAGCGTTGATAATCTTAATCTAATTCATCCTAAACTAATTAAAAATATTTTAATATACACTATCATTAATGAAAGTTAATATATAATATCCTAACTAGGAGCATAAACTAAAGAGATTACATACAAGATCGAATGATAATTATTGAATTAAAAGAAATAATTTGTTAATTTAGTAAAATATTAAACACATATGCATATATCATTTTCAAATAAACAATTATTTAAAGAACATTTACATACATTCCCGTTCCCGTATCTATTTAGTAATCGATTGAAGAACTTAAACATATCAGAAAAAAAAAATTCACATGAAAAGGAATGAATGATTAAATTGTACCAACTCACACAAATGCAAGAATACAATATGAAACCTTCAACCAATCAAGTTCATTCAAAATACAATAGTCTTCAGTCTTTCTTTCAACCTAATAAAAGTATACAAGTCCGAATTATAAATTTTTCCAACCCCTCACCCATAGCAAGAGCTCAATTTTTAAAACCCCCTACTAGTTCACCTCTTCCAATTTTCTTATTACACCAAATTGCCCTGAAAGGGATATTGGTTACTTTTTTGTTACAATAGAAGAAGATTTTTGTTTATCTTTCATCTTCTTTTTTCTTAAAATACAATTCTCATTGACTAAAAATATTCATCATATGCAAAATGAGTAGTGAATTTAACTTATCCAATCTTAATGCGCATTACTAAACTTTTTTTAATAATTCTTGCATTTTTCTTTTCAAACTTTGAAAAGAAATAAGAAATTTCCTTGGAGCATTCAACAAGGGTTGTTACATATTCCTTCATCACTTCATTGTCACATGTACTAATTTGGAAAATATTCTCCACATTGTCATTCCTTTCTTGTTCTAAATCTGCAATACACAATTGACTCGTAGTTGCATGAGCTAGATACTCAACATGTGGCATGTTGAAGTCTTCAATGATATCGTCAACAGAATCCCAAAGTCTGAAACACCATCGATTAGCAGCATCAATCAAATCATTGATATATGCACAAGTATTAAACCAAATGTCTAATTATATTTGGATCTTGACTCTCTCCTTGCTTGTCATTCTTGGAATATTCTCACGTGCGATTTTATATTTTATTTCCCAAATGTTAATTTTATCAAAAGATGTTTGAGCATTATTTTTCTCTTCAACTTTAATTTCTACTCTATCATAGAACTTGAATAAATCATTATGATGTTTAATTTCACTCAACTTCTTGTAGAAATCTTCCCGAATATCCTTTAGTTTAGAATTAATAGATAAATCTTCAAACTTAAAAAACTAAATATGACTCTAATCATATTTGAATTTCTTAACTTATGTTTCCAATGAATTGATATATTCTTGATATTTCCCATAAATCTCCTTCAACTGAAATTCCTATTTCTCCTAGATAATAGTAATTTCTTTCAAATGTTCATATTTCAATTTTTTTGTATTTCTCTCTTATGCTATTCCTCGGAGATAGAAATCTATAAATTGTATTGTTCCCTTAGTTTTTTTGACCTGTTGTTGTTTCTCCTCTTCAATCAAAGACTTATGGTTTCTTAATCTTTCCTCCATAAATGTTACCTGTACTTTATTCTTTTCTCATTCTCATATAAGTTCATTAACAATCCATGCATTAGAATTAGCAAAAGCTCCCTAGGGGTATTGCAGTCTATTCTACAAGTTCTAATTTATTTGAATCAAGCATTATAGGCAATATTCCTCCACTAAGGATATCAATTGATGTAGCAGTAATAGTTGGTGTACCTGTAACATTAATTTGATGATTTTCAATCAAAATATTTTGACTTGGATTTCGTTCTATCATAATTTCATCATTAGGCCCTAGGGTTTACAATCTTATACTTGTTTCTCCTTTATTATACTTTCCCCACTCTTTTTGGTTATGTTCCTCATTTTTAATGTCCTGGAAAGGATCTATCTGATTGTCTTCTATACCCATCATTATTTTATTTTCTTCTTCAAATATTTTCTACCTTTCTTTCTAATGGGCTAGTAATTTTTCCTTATCATGGCTATCTTGAATATCCTCAATTGTTTTTAGTACATCTTCATAAGTCTGAGCTCCTTGAAACACAATGTCAAAGGGACATTTTTCATGATGGTAAGAATTATAATATTTAACCAATTTATAGTGTTCCTTGACAATTCCATTGAGATCATGCCTCCTGAAATTAACAAAATGAAACTAGAGGCATTCAAGTTGCATAGCTTGTTTTCTAGCATGGAGAGAATTCAGTAGAGTATATATTCCAAGATGGATTGGAAATTAAGGCCACAATTTATTTGAATTCATGATTAAATCATGAGTGATCCTGGATACCATTGTTTGAAAAGAAATTTCTCTTAACACTAGATGATCTAGAACATACTTTGGTAATAAATTAGGAGTTGATTCACAACCAAAAATTCTGATATAGGAAAATTGTTCATCTAAAAACCAATCTCCAATCCCTTTGGTGGCATCTTTGGCTTCCTGAGTAACTCTAGGAGTTGGTTGATTAAATAAAAATTTATAGAGGGGCATCATGAAATTCTCACATCTATCATAAAAGTAATTCCTTCACTTATAACTCCAAAGTACTAAACAATAGTGTAACACCCTGTTTCCCCCAGCTTGTAAATATAACTGGACTGGCCAAGAACTATGGCAAACTCATAAATGTGAATATGTGATTATAATGGACCTTGAGGAAGAGGTCAATGAATGTGAATAACATTTTG
>JASDQU010683109.1:17317-44015 GCA_032191745.1 Picea mariana
CCTACGGTTGGGTGGAAACGAGCACCCCTCTCAGTAGTTGCACTCACTCCTGGTGTTATTTCTGATAAGTGTTTTACATATTGCATCTTGAAATTCATATGTTGACATATATGCTCATAAACTGTGAAATTGTGAACGACTGCAGTAAAGAATGTCTGTGCATTGTTTTGATAATAAAGGGTAGATATATGCTTATAACAGAAAATGAATGAATTGGCTTATGATTGATAAATGAATTTAATTCCGCATAAGTTGAACCAAGTCAAACTTCTGGCCCGTTCTCAGGAAGTTGTTTCCCCTTATCCGTCTCCAGGGATGCCCCGGAATAGATCTCTTCACAAAGATTCTCTCCTTGGGAAGGTCTACCAAGAACCTGGAAAAAGGACTTGAATGGGAAAGTCTTAATAACCCTGTATGAAGAGGAATGACCCTCTTAAAATTTCGAAGTAGTAGCGTAGGAATAAGTAACGAATCGACGGATGAGATCCTGTCGGAAGACCCATGGTCATTCACGACTGTCAGATTGACGAAAGTAACAAGGGCATTACATACCTTGCCCCTTTTTCTCTCTATCTTTGTGAATAAGCGATGAAATTGGGATCGTAGAACCCCCCCCCTCCTCCAAGGTCCATGAGAACATTTGGACAGTTGATCTTTCCACATCCACGAAGTAGTGGAAGAATGTGCGAGGTGGGACAGATCTGAGCCGTCAGATCTTGAGCAGATACCCGTCAGCCGTCGGATCTAACAAAAGTTTTGCGAGGGTTAAGCTCGTGAACATAAGGAAAAATCCCGAAAAGAGGGTTGGCTCATCGAGGTTTCACATATCGGGAAATCGGAAGTCTCGATGACATGAGATCGAGAATTTCCATGGGAAATTACCCAGAAACGATCCGGGCTGTCCCTCTGAGGGAGGACGCGTGCCACGCGATCGTCCATTCTGGAGATCTGGGCACTAGGCATTAGGATATCGGCATTCGGGAAATCGGAGTTCTTGAGGTCGTGAAAGTCGGGACATCAGAAGTCTCGAAAATACGAGGAGCGATCTGAACCATCCATTCACTTGGGACGCGTGTCAGAGATCTGAAGGGAGTCGGAGTCCGACATTTCGTGAGTCCTAGGGACGATGCATCTAGGACATTAGAAGTTGTGAAATCCTGAGAGTTAACCAGGACCGTCCATCAAAGGAGGACGCACGGCAGCAATCAGAGCCATCGGGGAAAGTCCCGACAGGAAGTCGTCTATCGGCATTTTGGTCATCGGGACATCAGGAATCCTGGTGACAAGAGGTTTGGGCATTTTAGAATCGCAAAGTCTAAAACCCCGATAAAAAGGAAAGTGCCATTGCGGGCCAGCTGTCAGCATAGTAGAGAATCGAGATTCGAGGGATTGGCAATCCTGTGGGCAAATGCATTTCAGCATTTGAAACCTTGAAGCCCCGATAGGTGGTATGACTGCGGTCATATAGAGGGAGGTCGTGTGGACCAAAAGGTCTAGCCCAGGGGACTAGCGGAAGCTGACGTCATATCGGGATATCGGGGATTCTGAGGGCAAAATGTTTATGCATTTTGACATTGCGATATTCGAAACCCCGATGGGAGACAAGGCTGCGGTCTTGTGAGATAGTGGTCATGTGGACCAGGAGTCTAGCCTGGAGGGATAACGGGAGTTGGAGCACATCGGGATTTTGAAGCCCAAAACCCCGAAGGAAGGATAAGGCTGCGGTCTTATGAATTAGTGGTCACATGGACCAGAGTTTAGCCAGGAGGAACTAAGGCCAAAAGGAGCGCATCGGCAAGTCGGAGTTTGAGGATTGAAGAGGACAGGAACTCTGGACTTCGGGAAAGACAAAACCCCGAAACCCGAAACTGAATCAAAAAATGTCACAGACGCGTGAAGAAGAGGCCATGACAGGGAATTAAGGACCTATGGATCGGGTTTGGCATTTCGCTGCTGCGAGCTTCGGGGATTCTCATTATTGAGAAATCAACGAAAAAGTTTGATTTTAGGTAGTGGGTATGTTACAAATAGACATGTACAAGTAGTTGAGAAGGAGACCATGCCATTTCATTAGAGAGAAAGGGGTGCAAGAATATACAACATCAACTAAATAAGAAGACATGAAAAAACCTACACAAAACTAGGTGGAGAATCTTGTGATTGCTTGACAAATTGATGAATACTTGAGGACAAAATCTAAGCCCAATCGGAAATAAAAACCCTTTTCAAAAATCTAATAGACAAGGGGAACCCATTCTAACTTAAAGAGTTGGAAATGATTCTCACCATATAACCTACACAACATTAACTAATCCATATGGTTGTTTAAAATACTTAATTGGATACAGTCTATTGGACTTTACCTTGAATGCCTCAAGGTCATACCACCATTCTTTCACTAAATCAACCATATACAGGTCCTAGGCTTTGAAGGCCTCTACAAATTGTTTATTTAAACTAACTTATAGTGGATTTGATTTGTACATAGAAGATAAATCCTTAGGTATTAATGTTGTTATGACTTGGTGAGATGTACTTACCATTGTAGATGTTTTGAAGTCAACATGAGCAAAAATCCATCTATCCATGTCATCATCTTTAAGAAAATCCTTGTATTTGAAAATCTTGTAAATCTATCCCCAATCCAAGCATTCTTTGTGACATGTGTTATGGCTTGTGTCAGAGAAGAAGGAATTATTAGGGTTCTTGTCTTCATCAAACTCCTTATCCTCTACATCCTCAATGTTACTCTACTTTCATTTGGATTTCTTAGTCATTTTTTTATCTGCATAAAACCACAGTTGCAGAAAAAAATTATAAAGATTTCAAATAAACTTAAAAAAAAAGAACTAATTTGATTAATCCATTCAGATATTGAAGATTACTTCTTACCTAATTTTACTATAGTTTTTAATCATGCTTCGATATTTCTTTATTGTAAGAAGAAATTCAAATGCACACGCAGAAAATTATCACTTTTGTTTCAAAGGTATGAGAAAGAAAAACAAGGGTTTCATGAAAAAAATAAGTGTAGAGGATGAATGAAACGCAAGTTATTTCACTAAGCACCATTAATTTCTCCTAGTGTGAGTTTAATTCATTTTGGTCAGGAAATCAAATTTGAAGTGAAAATCGTTGAATCATAAAAGTTTGAATAATAGAGGGTACGAATAATCTTGAAATTCGGTATATAGATGAGCAGACAATGAAAAGTAAATTAAAAACCTAGATTTGGATGCCACATATGATATCATGTTGTATGCCATGTTAATTTGTTGTGTCGGTTAGGTGCTAGTAAGCGGATGATGTGGTAATAAATGTTGTGTGGTCGATTACAGATTATGAGTGTCCAAAAGAAATCTTAAATGTACGGATGTCACGTTGGATGCTATGTTAAATTAAGATGATATGTGGAGGGATGAGGAGGGAAATAGCACACCAACAAAACCCTGACTACCAGCCCTTTCAAAAACACCTGCGAAGAAGGTGAAGTCCCACCTGAAGTAGAAACAAGGGGGTTGCAGGACACATATGTTTACAACCAGACAAAATGCAAGATGATTCCAAAACAACAATGCAAAATAGTCTAGAGATTCTTAACAGTATTATGCTTAACTTCAATAGGAAAAACAATAGTGCAATAAAAGGTAGTAAATAACAAAGCATCAACCACATGGAACAACAATATTTTACGTGGTTCACCCTCTCCCTAGGGTTACGTCCACAGAACTATGTTTATTGATAGAATAGATGAAAATATACAGTTCTATCTATGCACTTAACTACAGATCCCTCTCTCTCTTCCTCTTTATTTCCTATCCCTACGCACCTAGCTGCAAGGTCGATCTCGCACCCAGCTGAAGACCAAAAAATACAAGAATACCCTAAAACATGACACTTTTACATCTCAACACTACTCTCGCCTCTCTTCTCAACTCTTCTAGACCTCTATTTATACATTCCATGACTCTTAGAAAACCATGGACTGAAGCCCAGGGGCCAAAACCCTAGGTCCACATAACCTACATTTTAAGGACTTCGTCGGCTTGTTCTTCCTTCTTCTCCATGAGGTGCTCCAAAGCACCCATTAGTGTCTTCTTCCACTTGTTGACTTGTCCATGATCTATCTTCTTTGTTGCTTTGTCTTCCTTGATATTCTCTTTCAACGGCTTGCTTTCCTTACTTTGTTCCTTCTTTTATGTTTCTTTAACCACTTCGACCCTTCCTCAGTTTGTGTGCCTTCCGTGCACTTCATACTTTGTCTTTCTTCTTCCCTAATATTCTCTTTCCTCCTTAATACATGACCAAGGGCCAACAGGTGGAAAACTATAATTGGAATTTGTAAAGGTCTTAAATTCATAATCCGGAATTTAGAGAAATGAATGAATTATATAGAGTCCAGTTATTTGGATATCTGGATATCCAGCATTTGTAGTAAACATAGTGCAAAATATCCATTAACTTGAAAACCTAAATCCTGGACAGGGAGGATAAGTTGTTGGATTGGATAATCATAGACATTAATCATGGACAAAGACCAAATCCTAACCATTGATTGGGTTAAGCATAAAAATATTTCTTGGGATGAAAAATAAAACAAAATGACAGCTAATAAAATTGAGAATCTTAATGGCTTCGAAATCGAATATCAAAGTAAAGTTTGGATGGTGAATGGGTCAAATTTCAATGGAAAAACTCAGATATATCAGGTACCCATCAAACTTAAGGTTTCCACTAGTTAGTATTCATGAATATAAAAAAGACGAGTATTTTGAATGATTCAAAGGCAATAAATTTGGGGTTTCTAGAAAGTAAAAAGAAAATACATGTAATCCAATGCACCAAAACAATCCATCAAACTAGTACTAATAGTTCACCAAAATTTTACGAATCCTAGAGAAAGGTCAATATCATAAGATTAAAATTGAATATTAAATATGTACAAATCAAACTCGGGAAAATAAAATGATATATACATTAGGGATCTCTAATCAATATGTTGAGCAATAAAATCGAAAAATTTAATGGGGTCCCTTTATTTAATATTTTAAGAAAAAATTAAGGGGAAGTTGTTATAGGCTCAAGAGGACCCACACACAAATTTTTGAGTGATCAAATGCATTAAATGAGGTAGTACTTGATGACGAATGTTATGTACAATGGACGAGGATAACTAATCCCTTTAGTCTTTAAAGTTTAATACTACGTGCAAGGACAACGAACATGACATTAGGACATGCATTAGCATATAGTCTTTTAGTTGCATGTAAACAAAATATGTGATTTTGTACCACTTGTGAGACTTTTTTCCCTCCACTCTAAAAAAAAGTCACATAACAAAAAATCATACGAAGAGATGGGTATTGGTGCCACCCTATTTAGGATATTAATTGGTTTAATGTTTTGAGTTGATTTTAGCCAAATCCTTATTATAAAAAGATAAATAAGGTGTTATTATTATAACTCATAGCGGAAAGAGATGTGTCACAGCTAAATGGAAACAAAATTGACATTCAATCTCTAACATTAAAAATTAAAAAAGGGATCGACTCAAAAAATAATAAAAAAATAAATTAACATGAATCTGTCTTAATTCTATGTCTTTCAAGCAACCAAAGGTTTGGATTTGTGTTTTTCTTTATGCTTAAAAACCCTAAGATGAATTTATGCAAATAATATTACAAAGAAAAAACTAAATTCATGAAAGATAATCTCATTCACAAACTATTTAAGAGGGTTAAAACGTTAAACTCTTATACTGTCAATTTTCACATGCAACTTTATGTAACTCATTTTCAAATATGAAAATTGCTTCCTAGTGAACTATCAGTAAAGCCTAGTTGTTATCACTGAATAATTTTACACTGAAAATATATGCATCGAAAACAAAAATATCAGAGATGAATGATCCAAGAGGGTCTAGAATGCTCACAAAGGTCCAGGAAGATCCAAAATGCTCACAGAGGTCCAGGAGGATCCAGAAATGCTCAAAATTTGATCATATCAAATGCTCTCAAAAACAACTTCATTGCGTAGAAATCGGTGATAGCTTTCCAACAACGTAAAAATTGCCTCAAATGGAGTTCGTATGCAAAAGATATAGCCAATCAAAGTTATGATCAACATGGTCAAAAGTCAAAGTCATAGGGTGACGTTTGTCACCACTGGAAGGGTGACACGTGGCACCTCCCTACATGATCATATGATGATGACATGGAAACACCATAAGGTGCCACGTAGTATATCATACAACTAGCAAGGAAACCAAGTGGACTAATCAAATCGCGACACATGGTATGAGTGGACCAATGAGAAACTTCCACGCAGCAACCTCCTATTGGCCCTTTATGGATAAGTTTGTTTAATATTATGATTGAGAGGTCGGAGGATCGAACCCGGGTCTCTTGCATAATATTCCAATGAATTATGATTACACTACACACTTGAGTCTTAACCATATGGGACACGGCTTTTATTTAAGGTTGTTAATTAGTATGTTCGGTCGAAAAAAGGGTCGAGGAATTAGCCCTGAACCTTGGTATATTCATATACGATATAATCGTTCCCCAAAGCTTGGGGAGATAACCAACAATACCTTTGAAACTATGTAATAAACCTTTAATATATGGTTATAACAAAAACAACATTTGGGGAGAGGTCTGTAGCTCGAACCCGTGACCTCCTCCCCACCATACTTATGCCTTAACCACTACGCCAAGAGTGCCCTCTATTTCAGGATGACAACAAACCTTTAATCAAGGTTTCCAACAGTTGCGGGTGGAGGATAGGGACCATGCCCTATTTAACTAGCATGTATACCAAGGCACCAACACATCATTATAGAGTATGGATTTGGATCTCGAAGTCCATGCTAGGGGTATCAAGAATTTGGGATGACACCATAATGCATGCCTAAAGGTTCCTTAACAGAAATATATGAATTTTGTACTCAATTTTCTTAGAATTTCACAAGTAATTTGATGGCGCACTATGTTTCTAAGTTTGAGCAACAAGTAAAAATGTCGTTGTAAAAACACAACCATTTGAGCATTAATAAAGAGGTCTTAATTGGAAGCAGACCCAGAGACGTAGCCCAAATTGAGTGAACTTCGTTAACAAACTTTTGTATGTGGCATATTATTGTTTTTCTATTCCACTCAATTATGTTGCAAGTTATTTGTCTTTGAAGTAGATTTGGATAGATAAGTAAATTCACATGTATTATAAAATCAGTCAAACGATCATTATTATTTCGAAATCAAGTTAGATGAATATGTGTATTAAAGAATAATTAATGTCTAAGGATTTCTCGGATCAAGTTGGTATCAGAGCAGGTTTTGACAATTGTTTTCAATTGAATGCTTACAAGGTCTAGATTCAAAATTGGTAAAGGTAAGCTTGCAAGTTATAAGCCAGAGATTCAAAGGATATTTCTTAAGCAAAAGACGGCTTTCAAAGGAAAGAAAGGAGAAGATCCTCCCATGAGATCTGAGGAATTTATGGCTACACTTCTCTCATTGAGGGAAATAATAGATGATTTGATTTGAAGAATTCACAAGACCAGTGAGAGAGAGTCTTCAATAAAATTTGAAGGAGGAGGTTAAGGTGGTGGACGTGTAGAACCCTCTTCACCATCATCCTTATCGTCATCTACCAATGGAGAAAGTGAACATCATTCACATACGAGTAAGTCCATTAAGAAGTCTTCTCATGCTCATAATTTTCCTTTATTGAAATTATATGTCAAGTCTGAATTGTTGATTTATGATGGAGAATTGAACGCAGAAAAGTTGGACAATTGGATCAAGTAGATAGAGGTATATTGTAGGGTACAAAATATTGTGGATGAATACAAAGATACAGTTGAATACTCTTCGTCTAGGTAGCATAGAATTGATATGGTGGGAGAGTAAGACACAAGTTGGTCTCGTTCAACAATGTAAAGTAATTTCTTCTTGGGATGAATTTACTGCTACAATAAGAAAACAATTTTATCCATTAGCTTATGTGTAAACTAAAATTATGAAATGGCGACATATCAGACAAGGAAAGGGACAAAATGTTCAAGTATATACATAGGAATCTAACAAGAAATCATTATCTTTAGGAATTGCATTATATACTCGCGAAATTCTTCTAAAGTATATTGGTGGCATGCACTCATATCTTCAACATGCTATATTAATGTGTAATCGTACTAACATTGATGAAGTGTCAGTACAAGCTACTCATATGGAGGCTAGTAAGGGGAAGCATGTGATTGAATATAAGAAGCCACATAATTTCGAGAAGAAATCAAAAGGAAAATGGAAGAGTAAAAGGTTAGCTACAGTAAAGAAAGTTGAAGAAAAAACTACATGTTCTCATTGTAAAAGAAAGCAACATGAGGAAGCACAGTGTTGGAAATTGTATCCATAATTACGACCAAATAAGTTCTAGGATAAGGGGGGGGGGGAAGACTGTTGCATCAGCTCGACAGGATTTGGGATCATATTCAGGAGATGAATCTGAGATCATGGAAATATGAAGCAAAGGTATATCTACTAATAAATATAATTCTTTGGTTCAATCTGCTAAATTGGAAAGTGTTCTTGATCAAAAGAAAAGAAGTAAGATTTTTCATGTCAGAGTAATAGTGAAGCATACAAAGATAGATACTTTTCTTGACAGTGGATCTCAAGTTAACTTAAAATCTGAAGCAATTGTTAAGAAGTTGGGTTTAAAGACAACACCTCAGAGAAAACCATATCCTTTAGGTTGGGTGTGTGACGATTCTAAGTTGTTGGTGACAAAGCAGTGTAATGTCAGATTTGCAATTACACCTAAGTTCTTTGATGAGGTTGAGCTAGATGTTGCGCCTCTTGACATTTGTGGCATTGTCTTGGGAAGTCCATATCTATTTGATAGGAAAGCTATAATTTATCGTGAAGAAAAAAAATATCACCTTTCTAAATATGGGATTGAATTTATTGTCAGAGCTCATCATATCAAAGCTAATGTTTCCTTAGTGAGCACAGGGAAAACGAAGAGACTCGTGAGTGAAAGTAAATATTTTGTTCTCATGATAGTGAAACAAAAATAAGAAGATATGTCATATGCTTTATCAGGTTCTGATACAAATCATAAACAAGAGTTGGTAAAGATCATATCTAACTATGATGATTTATTTCAGAAACCTACAGGGTTGCCTCCTAAGAGGGAGGATGAACATGAAATCTATTTGCAGTAGGATGTTCCTCTTCCTAACATTGGTATGTATAGGTCATCAGTGATAGAGAATGGAGAGATAAAGAAGAAATTTCAGGAGTTGCTCGGTAAAGGAATCATAAGGCCAAGTTCCTCTCTGTGTGGATCTCCTATTGTATTAGTTCCAAAGAAAGACGGTACGTGGAGGATGTGTATTGATTTTCGAGAACTAAACAAGATCACGGTAAAGAATAGATATCATCTTCCTTGAATTGATTATTTTTTGGATCGGTTAAAGAATGTTGTTTATTTCACTAAGATAGACTTAAGAAGTGGTTACCATCAAATCAGAATTATAGAAAGTGATATATGGAAAATTGTTTTCACGACAAACCAGGGGTTGTTTGAATGGTTGGTTATGCCATTTGGTTTATGCAATGCACCTACAACGTTTATGAGGGTAATGAATTATGTTTCCAGGCCTTACATAGATGAATTTGTCATTGTCTACTTAGATGATATTTTGATCTTCAATCAAAGATGGGAAGATCATACAATGCATGTCAAGACGGTCTTTGAACTATTTAATAAGGATAAGTTGTATATAAAGATGTCTAAATGTGAGTTTGAAAAATATTCTCTGGTATATTTGGGTTACATTGCAGGGAATGGTCACCTAAAGATAGATCATGTGAAAGTAGACGTTATTGTGAATTGGCCAGGGACAACTACTGCCATAGAAGTCAAAAGCTTCTTAGCAGAAGTACAATAATGGAGGAAATTCATTGTTAATTTCTCTTTCATAGAAGCTCTGATGCATGCATTAAAAAGTATGAAACATGTATTTCAATGGGGAGGCAAGAAGTACAAAGCCTTCAAGACATTGAAGGAAAAGATAAGCACCGCACCAGTTTTGGCTCTGCCAAATTTACAGCAACCATTTGAGATTCAAATCGATGCAACTGGATATGCCATGGGAATAGTCTTGATGCAACAAGGTAAATCTATATGTTATCATTCTAAGACTTTTACTCAAGAAGTAATTAACTATCCAACATATGATAAGGAATTGTATGCATTGGTACAAAGTGTTAAAAAATGGAAGCATTACTTAATGGGAAAGGAGACAATAATTCATACAGATCATCAGCCATTACAATATTTGCAGTCACATACCAAGCTACAACAATCACAACATTTTAGGTGGATGGGTTTCTAATAGAAAATTTATTTGGTAATCAAGTATAAGAAAGGTATTCATAACAAGGTTGCAGACATGTTATCAAGACTAGTGATCAATGCATCTACAATATTAAGGTATAATCCCTTAGCTCATGAAATTTATGTTGAACAATATACAAGGGATGATAATTTTAGAGATGTGTATGAAGCATTAATCTATGGAAATCAATAGTTGGATTATTATATGCATGACAATTTATTATATCATCTTGGAAATCTTTGTATATCCGGGGATGAAAGAGAAAATGTGATCAGGGAAGATCATACATCTCTCATTTCTAGTCATTTTGGGGTTGGTAAGACAATAGCACAGTTGCAGAGATATTGTTATTGGCATCGAATGAATGAGACAATTTCCAAGTATGTAAAAGTGTGTGTTGCAACAGAAAGTTGGGATTATTATTCCATTTCTAGTACCTTCTCAACCATGGGAGAGTATCTCCATGGATTTTGTATGGGGTGTTGGAACACATATAATCTTGAACTTTTGAGATTTACATTCTCCTCCTCATGAAAGTATAATCTTTCCCAAAACGGTAACTTAGAAAATAACTTTTGAATTTTAAATCAACTCCATTTCTGGTTAATTAGTAATAAGGCACGCGTGATATCCGCCGTTGATGAAGTTTTTCTGCTTGATCGAACGATCCTAATATCTCCAGAGTTTTAGAGTCGCCTAATTGTTAAAAATTTAAATCACTAAAGGTTGCTCCGGAGCTTCGCACTTTGGGCGTTTCGATAAGTCTTAACGATAAAAGCCCTAAAATTTGAAAATGTTCGTTCATCACTTTTCCTAAACCTTTAAAGGACATGAGCCGTAGTACACATGTATCTTTTGAAGTCTTCCCTGAGTTGACACATGGCCATTTATGAAATTTTTGTTTGAATATTCATTGGATTCCAAGTAACATGTGGCACCTCCCTTTTCTCGACACGTCATCTAGAATGACATCATCTGCAACACGTCACTACGAGAGATGACCCTTCGGAAATATAACAAAGAACTAATTCACAAATCCACGAAGCACTAAAATTTCAAAGCATTAAACTTTAATTAATTAATGTTAATCATGGTCAAGAGATAATTAATGACTTCACACTTCGGGCTTTGGACATTTACCCTTCATCATATCCTAAAATCTCCGAAGTCTGAATTTCCAAAGCAATTAAAGTTAAATATGATTAATTAAAACTTAAAAGCGATTATTAGATAATTAATCACTTCACAGTTTTGGATTTCGGGGATTTCTTCTTGAGCTGCATTTAAAGTTACCAAAGTCCAAACTCCTGAAACACTTGAAGTTAACACACCTTTTTAAACATGATTAATTAAGGTTTAAAAGTGTTTATCGGATAATTAATCACTTCACAGTTTCAGGTTTCAGAGATTTCTTCTCGAGCTACATTTAAAGTTCCTGAAGTCCGAACTCCTGAAACACTTGAAGTTAACACACCTTTTTAAACATGATTAATTAAGGTTTTAAAAGCGATTATTAAGGGATTAACCTTCACAAATTCGGGATTTGGGAAATTCTCACTCTGTCTCATCTAAAACTCTCGAACACGAACCACCGAATATTAATGGAATTTATGACTAAGTAATGGTCATGATTTTTAACATAGATTGTGGATCGCCAGGTAGAATTTTCCATTAAATTTAATAAATTTGTTGTCAATAAAGCTATACTAGAATCAATGCATCTGATGTGAATAAAAACTCTTCGATTTTGAATTCATTTTCACCCTCCGCAAAGTAGCGAGTTTTATCTGATTGAGAATCTCACGCAATTCCTATGCAATAGGTAACCTCGATATCATGGCACCACAGAAGATGATGAATAAGCCTGATGCAGTTGGTGAGGGTTCAAATACAAATACGGACGTTTTATCAGACACTACACCACGAGCCATAGACTCTGTTAAATCTTAGACACAGGTGTTTGAGGTTCTGGAACATGAGATCATAAACTGTCCAGTAGATTATGGTGATGAAGAAGATGATACTCATGAAGCTAAACTCAGAGAGATAGCCTAGTCATATCTACACAACATAGATGTGCGGCCGAGACTCATGCCTTATAACGATATGACAAGTTGGGCCTTGGAAAACATCGACGTCCAAACCAGAAGCATCACCAACCACCAGAAATTTGTTGTTGGTTCTTTCCAACTGGAACACCTCCAAGTAATGTATATTCTATTTCCTAATCCTAAATATAATTACAATGTTGCATTTATGTTGGAATTCGAGAACATTAATGTATACAATACAACAAGATTTATCCCGATATAATCAAGTCCTATTGGGGGCACCCAGAGAAGTTCAGGGTCGACGCTCATGGCATGTATGCCACAGCGTCGTTGGACACTCGCATGATTTGTGTAGCCATGACGCTCTGTAGAATGTTCGAGAAGAAGAGTCCTACTCATTTCCCAGTGGAATGGGTATCGATCATGCACGAGGTGGTCGAGGGATACACTTTTAATTAGGCCAAAATTTTGTCAGACAACTTAGCCAAAGAAATTACTAAATACAAAATCATGAAATCAAAGGGGTAGCTTGCCCCTTTATATATGTCTGCGTATGTCATGGACGCCATCTGTTTCATGACTCTTTTCCCATTGATGAATAGGAGTTGGACCCCGACCAGTATAGAGCCTATTCACTTTTACCATTCCAAGTTGTGGGAGGAAAAAGCCTAGGATTTATTTTATGAAATCTGTCACAATGTAGTGGTCCTTGTTCATATAGACCTATATGGTGACCCACCCCCTCGAATTTTAGACAGAATTATGGGGAATCTCAGAAAACTAGCAGATTGGTTCATCGAAGAAAACTTCTCTTATATCAGGGTTTTCGGATGTTTGGTTCTTCCCCATGCTCTCCCGGGTTTTTTACCAGACTGACTGGTGGGCAGGGAAGTAGCTTACCAAACAATAATGGGAGGCATTAGCAAGGAGTTGAAGGAAGCCCAGAAAAAGGTATGGCCGACCTTCCCTATCTAGGTCAACATTTTTCACTATTGGATTTCGGGCACTCCAAAGTGGAGGCTGCAGGTGTGGAGGATATCGAATTGGTTGACATTGAATTCAAAAGGCAAGACCCACACAAAATCATGGAGAACCACCTGGCCCAATTCAACATGAGGAGATATGTGCATGAAAACTCCCCACACGATGAAATATTCAAGGGAGTTAGGTCTTATATGGAGGTACAGGACTGATTCCAAACATTGTCCCCAGATCAACAGGCTAGTTTCTTTAGTTTCCAAAGACACAGGAGAAACAGTTTGCCGAAAATACTAAAAGGAGAATCAATAGCCACTCCTCCTGCACAGGAATCTATACCTCCAGGTTTTGAAACAGGGTACTCTGGTAGACAGAATATTGAGGAAACCCCAAAGAGCTCTGAGGTTTTGAATCAAGAATTAGAACCACCATTATCAGAACGGCTAAGCCCCTAGGCCCTAGCTCATCTTAAAGATTACTTGAAGCAAGGACAAGATGTAGCTCCTTCGACACCAGCCACACTTGCCACCAATACAGTAGAGCAACAACCGTCTACAGAGATCGGTACTCCTATTACTTCATTGACACCTCTGTAGTCTAGGTTTGTAAATCTTAGTTCCGAAGTCATTTTTGTAGGTTATCTCACCCCAATCTTTCCCGAAGAGATGCCTCCTTCGGATTTATTCTTTAGTAAGAAACAGAGGGCCATCATCAAAAGAGAATCACAGCAGAAAGATGGGGTAATTACCAAAATGCAAAGGATGTTGTATGATGGAAATAATCACGATGATTCAGAATTCGCGAAAGAAGTTGCAGGTTCATTGGGTGCCTTTGCCACTATAAATCAATGGTCTATGGATAATTTGGCAGATAAACTAAGACAGAAAATATTATCCGTGGGGCAGTTGCAAGATTATATACTGACCAAGGAACATGTTGGCATCAGAAGTCACTCATGGATTGCAGCAGAAGCAGAGCCTGACGCCCATCAGTTTATGTCACGATTTGTTAAAAAGGGGGTGATCGAATGGAAGTAAACTCAGGACGATATCATTCACTCAGAAAACTGGGTTGGAACAGCAAGGACATGCGAAGTCTTGATCTAACTTAAGCTAGTAAATGCATAGTGGTGAGTAAGAGAAAGAAAAGAAGGGGAAAAGTCTCATATATGAGATCCTCTTAGACCAGAGAAACTTCAAAGTAAACCTCAAACATTGCAAAACTAATACAATCAAACATGCATCATATAGTTATAGCAACACCCGACCAGATCATCCATGCCTGGGCTTTTAAGATTAAGAGGAATGAGGAAAGGAGAAGGTTGGCTGCCATTAAACAAGAAATCTTAAAATATCATGTATAACCAGAGAACCAAAGGCTTTGTTAAAGATTTATAGTCGATAGCTTCGCTCTACCATCGATAGATTACAAAAATGGCAAAATTGCCTACATATACCCAAGGCCAATAACGGTAGCAAAAACGAGACTTATCATTAAAAACATTACATCTGCATGTTTACTAGTAGACTAAACCTGCAGTCTCTGGATGGTCGTGTGCTTGTGTCAGATGCAACCAAGCTCCTGGAAACCTTGCGAAAGTATTGACCTATCTCAGGTCCTTTTCTGGACTTACCATTTATGGTGGAGACGATGTCTAACCACCACCAACCACCTCAATAACTACTTTCTTGGGATTGGGAACGACCCAGCCAACTCTACACTCTAGGGGCGTGGAGGCCCTCTCGTGCTTCCACCTGGATTGGTTGAACGGCCTAATGGATAAGGCGTGGAGGCCGGTGCGAAGACTGGGGCACATAATTGGAAGTGGTGGATGAGTGGTGACCAGGCAGGGATGAGGGGAATCAGCAAATGAGGAGGTGACAGGACATGATTGGCCAAGGGAAGACACATTGCTTATGATGGAGTGACACGGAAAAGAGAGGGACAGGTGTCGAAAAGCAAGATGTTGAAATGAGAATAAGGTGGGCTAGGATGGCGCTGAATGGAGGTGAGATATGGAGTGGAAGACAGGTGGCGGAAGATGAAAGGTGGAGGAAATCGTGAGGGGATGATAGGGGGACCCACTTTAAGCCACCAATTTCGGACCCCCCCCTTCATTAAAGGCAGAATAGCGGGGGGGGGGTCTGGAATCCATCCTCAACCGCAGATCCAAGCGCCTTGATCCTAGCCGCTCAGACTTGCGCGCTCAATTCCGGACCCCCCCTTCCGCCTTAAAGGTAGAAAGGCGAGGGGGCTCCGAAATCCAACCTTGTCCGTAGATCTGGGCACGCATATCCTAGCCGCCCAACTTTGTCCACTGCTTAACAAAATGCGCATTGCGCCCCAAACTTAGGGTAAGTGGGTTTTTACTCCAATTATTGCCATCTTTTCGCCAAAGGGGGTCACCAATTAGGAAAAATACCCCCCTACATGTTTAGGTGCTAACATTAGGCTCCATGGGGGATAGAGTCGTCCCTGTGATTCTCTAAGAACTCATTTTGCAGTTTCAATGCCTTGTTGTTGGGATATGGAGTCATTTATTAAGCCGAAGATAAAAAAAAAACAATATTTACAAAAACAAAGGAGCCGCTTAGGCTCAAAAAAAACATTTCTTCAGTAAATGCCCATTTACTGGCCCATTAAAAATTTCTTCGCCCTCTAAATCCTACAACCTATAGGTGTTATTCGAGAATACTTCAGAGATTTTGAAGGTCCCAATCCAAAGGGCATTGAACTTGTTGTGTTTGCCTCTGTCCTGTCTGGTTGCATCCCACTTAAGCACCAAATTTCCCAGCTCGAATTCCTTCTTCCTGACCTTCCTGTTAAAGGCCTGCTTGATCTTCTGCTAATGATTGTAAGCTCTGTCCATTACCTGCTCCCTGATCTTTTGCACTTCCACCACTTGATGAATTCTTCTGACCATATGCTCTGGCTCTCCTTCATGATATTGAAAGAATTTCGCTACAGGAAAAGTGAGCTGGGTGGGAAAAACAACCTCTGTCCCATAAACAAGTTGAAAAGGTGAGGTGCCCAGGGACTTCGTCATTGTCACTAAATTGGCCCACAGAGAAAATTTGAGCTTTGAATCCCAGGCCCTCTTATTGTCTTCCAATAATCTTTTAATAAGCTTGATTAGGATTTTATTAGAAGATTCTGCCAGTCCATTTCTTTGAGGATAATAGGGAGTGGAGTGAATTAGTGAAATATCAAACTGCTCACAGAACTTAATCAGAGGCTCAGACTTGAAAGAAGCAACATTATCAGTGACAATTCTGTTGGGACAGCCAAATCTGGCTATGATGTCCTCCAGGAAGATGATAATTACCTTGTGTGAAGCACTCCTGGTGGGGACAACCTCTATCCACTTGGTGAAGTAGTCCGTTGCAGTCAGGATCCATCTATGTTGGCCACTTGAAGGAGGATGAATTTCTCCAATGAAGTCCAACCCCCACTGTTGAAAAGGTGTTGAAGCTACTACAGGCTTTAGTGGCAGAGATTTGAGTTGTTGCTTTCCTGAGAACTTTTGGCATTTGATGCAAGCCCTGATTTCTCTACAGACATCAGCGAATAAAGTGGGCCAGTAGTACCCAGCCCTGAGAATTTTTTGGGCTATGGTCTTCCAGAAATGATGCTCCCCACAAAGGCTGCTATGGAAATCAAACATAACTTTCTAGGCTTCCTGTGGATTCAAACACCTCAAAAACACCCCTAGAGGATCTCTCCAGTACAAGGCTTGGTCAATAAGGCAATATCTGACCGCCTTGAGTTTTAAAGCTCTTGCCTTGCTTTTTCCCATTCCATCAGGAGGCTTCAATTCTTGCAGAAAGTATAAAATGTCTATGTACCAGGTGTATTCTGCCAGTGATAAGCCACCCTGAGAGCTCTTGTTGGATGACTCATCTTGCTAATTTTTTGAGCAAGCATTGATGAAGCTAACCCCCAAGGCCTTTCAATTGGATTCAGCCAGTAGCTTGGCTAAACCCTGCCCTTTTACCAACTTGGTGGGCTTAATCTCCAGGTCAAACTCCAGGATCTTGGCAATCCATTTACCTCTTCTCCCATCTATGTCGGGTTGTACAAGGATGTCCTTCACAGAGACTGAAGGAACGTATGCAGTCACTCTTGAGTGCAGGACATAGACCCTGAAAGCTTTGAGAGATTTCACCAAGGCATAGGCTTGTTTCTCCATGATCTCATACCTGATTTCTGCATCTCTCAATGCCTTACTGAAGAAGGAAATAGGTTGTTCTCGCCCTTCCTCATTTTTCTGCAATAAGACCGTTGCTATTGTATCAAAAGAAGCAAAAGAAAAAATTAGGAAATCCTTGGAATAATCAAGATTGATCAGCATAGGTGCCTCGGTCAGTGCCTTTTTTATTTGGACAAAAGATTCCCTGGGCTGAGCAGTCCATTTTACTTTGCTTCCCTTTCTGAGCATGGTTGTGATGTGTTTCACCAACTCAACAAAATTTGAGACAAACCGCCTCAGAAAGTTAATCTTCCCTAAAAAAACCTGAACTTCCTTTCTAGACCTGGGAAGTGACGGGGTTTGAATTGCCTCTACCCTGCTAGGATCAATTCTCACTCCCTCTACTGATACTATATGGCCTAACAGCTTCCCCTCCTTCATAGAAAACATAGATTTCTTGGGATTTAAGGAAAGGCCAAACCTCCGGCATTTCAAGAAAACTTTCCTTAAGTGACAGCAGTGCTCTTTATCGGACCTGGAGAAGACTGTGATTTCATCTAGATAGATCACCACAAACTGATCTTTCTCTCCGATGAAGGCTATATCCATGGCTCGCTGAAATGTTTCTCCTGCATTCATTAGTCCAAAAGGCATTTTGGCATACATGAATGTGCCCTAAGGAGTGGTGAAGGTTGTTTTTTCTCTGTCCTCAGGCATGACTGATATCTGATTATAGCCAGAAAAACCATCAATCATGGATATCCTAGATGCACCAGTTACCCTCTACAATATGTGTTCCATGTTGGACAAGGAATAGTTGTCTTTCTTTGAGCTCCTGTTTAGGTCCTGAAATCAACACAGAGCCTGATTTCTCCACTTTTCTTCCTCACGGGAACCAGATTCGCCACCCACTCAGAATATCTCAAGGGGACAATGATTTGGGCATCTAACAACTTCTTCACCACTCTCTCCATGACAAGCAACAACATGGGATTTATCTGTCTTAGCTTCTGCCTAAATGGCTTAGCCTCTTCCTTCAGTGGGATCTTGTGCTCAATGAAAGTTGTTCCATATGTCTTGAGGTCTTCATAGGTCCATGCAAACACATCAGCAAATTCTTTTAATAACTCAGTATATTCGACCCTCTGCTCTTGGGTCAGGTTGCTTGACAACTTGACAAACTTAGGCTCCTCCTGTGTGCCAATGTTGCACTCAGCTATATCAGCATCTCCTCTTGAAATATTACCCTTTACTGCCACATCATTCGCACCGAACAGTCTTTCTAAAGGGACTAGTCTCTTTGGAATGTGATTTCTAGGCAACTGAACAATATGGTGATTAACAATTTTATTTAAAAATACCTTAGGGTGAGGGTCACCTTCGAGATCAGGGTCCTGATCAATGTGCAATGTAGAAAATTTATCGACGGGTTGAAGAAATTTTTTGATTTCAAGATCGTCTTTGAATACCTTCCAATGCTTGACATTGTCCGGGATGGATGGCCTATATCTTATCTCGACCCCATATTTGATCTTAGGCGGCAGAGGGATCCTGAAAAGACTAGCCGAGACATCTAAGGAATCAGCCAAAGTATTTTCCTCTCTTGGAATAAAAGAAATGTTGAAATCCGAGAAGAAATTATCAATCAGGTCCCACACCTCATTTCTGTCACTTCTGAGCCTAGGGATGTTTAGCCAATAAGCATTCCTGACTTGCTGGATTATCAACTCAACATCTCCAAACACTGCTATCTCCTTAATTCCCATTTCTCTTATAGCCCTCATACCCAAAACAAGAGCTTCATATTCTGCCACATTGTTGGTGGTTTCAAATTCCAGCTTGTATGACAGTGATATGGTTTCCTAACAAGGTGACACAAAAACCACTCCAGTGCCATCGCCTACATTAGAAGAAGCTCCATCGAAGAACATCTTCCAAATAGAGGTGGTTGGAGGAGGTATCTCATGATTAAAAATGGGTTGATTTATGATCTGTAAAGGGGCTTCAAGAGTCTCAGTGATCTGCAATAAACTAGACCCCAAATCAGTGTCAAGTGCAAAGATGGGATGATTGGTGGGGTTTGCTTCAACACTAACAATGTAGGTCAGCTGAGCTTCTCTGTACAACCTCCTGTGTTCCCCTCCGAAGACTGGAATGGTGGCATATGTGAGATCCATTTTTAATGTCCCTCCAAGTCTTTTAATCCAAGATCTTGACAACAACATGCCAAACTTGGGGGGAACATCAACTACTACAATGTCCATGACCATGCTCTTCATTGGCAGTTGAAATAAAGAGACCACCAAGTCTTTGATGACTCCAAGACATTGCACCCTCCTTGAATCAAAAGGGTACAAATCATGATAATCCTTTGTCACTTCCAGTCCCAATTCTTCCATGACTATTTTGGGCATAAGGTTGTGGGAAGCTCCTAAATCCATGAGGCAATTATGCAGTACTTTATCATGTATGTTCAGGGATGTGTAGAAGGGAGGGGATGAATCATCTATGTCTTCTACCATGGTACCTAGGACGACGGCTGGCTTTTCATCTTGAAGATTTACTGAGTCTGAGGAAAGCTGGGGGGACTCAGATTGTAGCAGTTTGGAGAGGGACCTTTTGAAATATTCATTTTTAACTAGCTCTGAGAGGGGTACGGGAATTCTAATCTTTTGAATTTCATGCTCGAAACTAAAGGAGGAAATAGGCTTAAGAGCTTCCCTTACCTCAGAGACAGGTTCTTTAGCTCCTGGCGAAGTATTCTGAGCTTTCTTTTCTTTAGTAGTGATTGCTGCAGATTTAGCAGGCCTTTTTGCTATGAGGGGTTGATCCTAGCTATCAAAATTTCCTTCTTTCTTCTTTGACCGGAGATGATATCTGTTAGGAGTGTTGTTGGCCTTTTCCCCTTTACCCAACTCATTAACTTGACTGTTCATAATGGATTGTTCATATATAGATTGAGTCAAATGGGGAAAAGGGAAGGTGTCTTCAATACAGTGAATTTTAGGCTCGAGCTCATCTATCTCCTCTCCTTCCTCATGAACAACTAGGTTATTTTGGAGAGGAGTTTGAATCCTTTGATCTTCTCTGTCTTTGCCCCTTTGTTCCCTTGGCAAATCCTATGGCACATTGTTACCAGGCCTCCTAAAGCCTCTGTTATCAGTATTTTGGGGATTTATGTACATGGGCTTCCCTTCTAACTCCCACCTTTCCATTCTAGCCGAAAGCGATTTTAGCATTTTAGTTGCCTCGTCCGTTTGAAGGGGAAGGGGAGAGGAATTGGATGGGGAGGCTTCAAGTCTTTTCCTGGATATGTCTCTATCAGCCTTGTTTTTGAGTCGGTTGACAGCCAATATGTTAGATTCTACTTCCACGACAGCATCCTACATGTCAGCCAGAGTAGTGGCTCTCCTTTCCCTCAACAAAAGGCAGAAGTCAGGATCAAAAGTGTTAGCATAATTGATCTTAGCAAAGGCTTCTGAGGGCTTTATCTCAACGGGGATTTTATTATACATTTTATTGAATCTCTTGGAGAAGTCAGAGACAGACTCTCCTTCCTTTCTCTTCAAAGACCCAAACTCTGTCATGTAATACATAAAGTCTTTTTTATCTCCCCATTGTCTCAAAAAGGAATTATCCAAAGCCTCAATCCCATCAATAGATCCAAGAGGCAGGGCCCTAAACCACTTTTTAGCCTCGCCTTCAAGGCTATGGACGAAAATCCTCATCCATATGTCTACATGCATGATAACATGATCATCTATGAAGTTGTAAAAGGATTCAAGGTGTTCTTCTGCAGCTATGTCCCCTTCGCCTGTAAACTTGGGCCGCTGCTTAAGGTATCCATTTGCTGGAAGGGCATTGAGAGGCTGAGGTAACACAAGGGGAGCATACTTAGAAGCTATTATAGTCTCCATTCTGGTCATGGGGGGATTTTCTCCTGCCATAGGAATATTAGGTGGAGGAGAACTCGGAGGAGAAGGATCTCGAACAGGGAATACTGGGAATGCGTTACCAGGTGGAAGGGGAAACAACGGGGGGTTCAGAGAGAAGGCTAAAGGGATTGAGTTAGCATATGCTTCTCTCTGTGATATAGCAGCAACAGTAACAAGAGGAGGGGTGGTGAAATATTTTATGGTCCAGGGTCTGCGCCAAGGTACAACTTCAGGGGAGAAGGGAGTGACAAGGATTTCTCCCTCCAACCTCAGACCAGGAGGGGAAAACTCAGCAGGAACACTCCCAAAATTTAGGAAACGGGAAACTTCAAAGACAGGTCTACTAGGAAGCCGAGAAGAAGAAAATGGAGTTTCTATAGAAGGAGATGGAAAAATACCTGGTTCAGCGGTGGAATTTTCTCCTTCAGAGGCCTTCCCCTTTCTGATAATCACCTCTGGATCAGCTTCAGGTGTAGCTAGAGGCAGTTGTGGATGAGACCGCGTGTGTCTACCTCTGGAAGCCACAATTAGAACAGCAAGCTCGCTCCCAGTGGATTTGTCACAATGGATTCGCCAGGTGCACAGTAGCAATCTTCAAGGGCTCTGATGTCTGATGCACCTTTAGAATCAGAGGCTCAATGTCATTCAATCCTAGGGAAAATTTTAAACTTCGTCCTCGACAATGGCGCCAGAAATGTTGGCGTCAGAAGTCACTCTTGGATTGCAGCAGAAGCAGAGCCTGACGCCCATCAGTTTATGTCACAATTTTTTAAAAAGGGGGTGATCGAATGGAAGTAAACTCAGGATGATATCGCTCACTCAGAAAACTGGGTTGGAACAGCAAGGACATGCAAGGTCTTGATCTAACTTAAGCCAATAAATGCATAGTGGTGAGTAACAGAAAGAAAAGAAGGGGAAAAGTATCAGATATGAGATCCTCTCAAACCAAAGAAACTTCAAAGTAAACCTCAAACGTTGCAGAACTAATACAATCAAACATACATCATATAGTTACAGCAACACCCGACTGGATCATCCATGCCCGGGCTCTTAAGATTCAGAGGAACGAGGAAAGGAGAAGGTTGGATGCCATTAAACAAGAAATCTCAAAATATCATTGTATAACCAGAGAACCAGAGTCTTTGTTAAATCTTTACAGTCAGGAGCTTCGCTTTACCATCGATAGATTACAAAAATGGCAAAATTGCCTACATATACCTAAGGCCAATAACAGCAGCAAAAACAAGACTTATCATTAAAAACATTGCATCTGCATGTTTACTAGCACACTGCACCTACAGTCTCTGGATGGTCATGCACTTGTGTCAGACACAACCAGGCTCCTGGCAACCCTACGAAAGAATTGACCTGTCTCAGGTCCTTTTCTGGACTTACCATTTATGGTGGAGACGATGTCTAACCACCACCAACCACCTCAGTAACTGCTTTCTTGGGATTGGGAACGACCCGGCCAACTCTGCACTCTTGGGGCGTGGAGGCCCTCTCGCGCTGCCACCTGGATTAGATGAACGGCCTAATGGATAAGGCGTGGAGGCCGGTGTGAAGACTGGGGCACATAATTGGAAGTGGTGGATGAGCGGTGACCAGGCAGGGATGAGGGGGATCAACGAATGAGGAGGTGACGAGACATGATTGACCAAGGGAAGACATGTTGCTTATGATGGAGCGACGTAGAAAAGAGAGGGACAAGTGTCAGAAATCAAGATGTTGAAACGAGAATGAGGTGGGCCAAGATGGCGCTGAATGGAGGTGAGATATAGAGTGGAAGACAGGTGGTGGAAGATGAAAGGTGGAGGCAATCGTGAGGGGATGATAGGGGGACCCACTTTAAGCCNACCCCCCCCCCCCCATTAAAGGCAGAATAGTGGGGGGGGTTTGGAATACGTTCAGAGCCACAGATCCAAGCACCTTGATCCTATCCGCTCAGACTTGCGCGCTCAATTTCGAAACCCCCCCTTCGCCTTAAAGGTAGAAAGGCGAGGGAGCTCTAGAATCCAACCTTGTCCATAGATCTAGGCACACAGATCCTGGCCGCCCAGCTTTGTCCGCTGCTTAACGAAATGCGCATTGCACCCCAAACTTAGGGTAAGTGGGTTTTTACTCCACTTATTGCCATCTTTTCACCAAAGGGGGTCGCCAATTAGGAAAAATACCCCGCTAAATGTTTAGGTGCTAATAGAACAGATTGTAAAGAATAATATGAGCCAAGACTTTGAACAAATCAGGGCTTACTATCAGCTGCAAATCCAATAGTTTCAGGCCAACTTTGAGGAACTCCATCAGAGTGCACAAACCAACCATGGATTGGTCACTCGGCATGATGAAATAATAGAACAATTGTGAGCTATATTGAAGCTAACCGAAGGTATCTCGATAGACATTCCAACCTTCCAAATTCAAGCATTGGAAATAAACGAAAAACTGGAAATGGCCCGGCAGTATCTTTTTATGAAGGTTGATGCCATCCAGAAGTGCTATTAGGCAGTAGACCTTGCTCTGAAGGATGTCTATATCAAGGAAAGAGAAGCTCACTTAACCCGAGCTAAGTTTCAAGAAGCCATCATATTAGCACAGAAAGATAATATCCCTGAATGTCCTACGCTTTCCCCTTCTAAACAAATAAGAGGTGATATGGCCCTGAAGGTGTGGGAAATGAATTTGGCAGAGAGTAAGAGATTAGACAGGTAAGTAAAGGACGCTTGTCAATAAGTGCTATCATCATTAGACAAGAGATTGATTGATTTTGAGGGAAGCAATATCGCGGAGGCCCTGGGGCAAATCGATATTGAAATGAATCAGCAAAAACCGAGAAAGAGCAAAGAGGAAACTCTGGCAGCCATTTAGGAAATGAGCCAGATTGACCTTCTTAAAATAAATAAATGGCTAGTAAACCCAAGTTCACAGTTCCAGGCCTTAGCTCAAGAAGTGAGAAGAATCCAAGAAAGACTACCTCAAGTAGAAAGGAAATTATGCACTTTCGAGTTGAATGAAACAATTGAGCCATCAAAATTGGTGGTGGAATTTTTAGATAGATGCAACCAATGCATTAGCATGGAAAAGAAAGCACAGTTGTGAGCAGGTAAGAGAATGTCATTGCATTATTGAACATAGCTGGAGGAACAGATGGCAACAAAGCTACAACGGCTAAGACATTATGTCGAATTATTAAGAAGACCAGATGACAGATGTGTCTAGCCTAAAGGAATGAGTAAAAGAAACGTTTTTCCAGAAGGTGAAGAGACATAAGAAAACGCCAGCAAAGCTCATCGGATTTTACACACTGCTATCTTATTTCCAAATTATGCTATTTTAATTAAGCATTGTAAGAAGTCCAACCGTTTTGAGTTGTGACAGATTTTGTATAAATACATAGATTTAAGATCTATTCAGGACTGCTTCTTGCCGGATGTAATAGAGAAAACTCTCATTTTTTAGTATTAATAACAAGTGCAGATAGAGATTCCAAATTATGTTTAGTTTGAGTTATTTGTTTCTCCTGTATTTCCATATCTCTAAATTTCCTTATGTAATTCCTTGATAAGTGATTGATTGCAATTTAGTATCACAAATACTGTAATTATATTATCTCAATAATTCGTTAAGTAAGCATTTTTTCCTATGTAATTGTTGTAAGTAATACAAGACCTGCAAGCTACATGAATTACCACATTTTATATCATGTTCAAGGGTGAACTATCCACTTTTATTCTATTGAAACAAGGTGAGACTCTTCAGTAATTGATGCCTTTCCTTGTTTAACAGTTTTGGAAGTTTCTCCCACACCATTTGATACTATAATTGTGACCCAGACAATGAAATATGGCCTCTATATTGTTCTATTATTAATTTCATTTAAGAATCTTTTCTTATATAACTAAAGGTAAAAAAAACACTCTTTTAAAATAATCTCTTTAAATTTTCCTAATGCCTGACATTACTCTTTGAGCCTTAAGTTTAATCTCAGGAACAACATCTTTTTGGCGCCGTTGTCGGGGACGAAAAAATGAAGTTATTTTTCCCTGGGAAAACGACAAGGTAAATTTCTATCTTGGATGGTGAACAAATATTGAATACATAAGTAAGGATTATTTTATTTTTGACTTGGAGACTCCACCGTAGATAAAACTGGCATTCGGTCGAAAGAATACCAGAAAAAATCCAGACGATAAGCAGACCACACCAGTGTCAGATCCCGAAAATTTGTTAAAACCAAAGGGATACCTCAAATCGACGGCTGCATCAGCAGGTAAAGTATATCAAACCAAAGCTACACGAGTTAATGCTAAGGTTTATATTGAAGAACTAACCCTCGAAGAGAGTTTTAAACAAGTACCCTCTAGAGAGACGTGAACTAGTAAACCCGAGATTAAGCTTGAGAATCTGGAGGTAATTGTTCCCGAGATAAAAGTTGATTTTGACTTCAATGATACTCTTACCTGTTAGAACATAATATCCCATTCGATACCTGTCCTCATTGACAGTGTACTGGTTCTATACTTGCACGAAGAAAAGGTTTCATTTTCCTGAAACTATGAAGAATGTATTTTATACCCTGATTCATCCCCTATCGATTCTCCTATATATACATCTTGTAAGTCCGAGGAAACCAGTCCACATTTCCCTTTTCCTCCTTTTCTAGACCATTCATCTCCTAATGACCTTTTTCTAGAACTCCCTTTTCCACATCCCAAAGTATTCGAAAGGTCACCACTTCACTCCCTCGAATTTTTTGAAAATCCCCTTTTTACTTTCCGAAGTTCGTCCCCTATACTTCCAATGGTTGTTGTTGGAGGAGGGGGCATCGGAGGCGAAGGAGCAGGTGGACAAGGTCAAGGACAAACTCCACCCCCTACAACATTTTCCAAGGTAGCTACCAGATACACTCCCTTGGTCCTTCCTGTTGTCCTTCATGATTTGCCCGAAAACTATATGAAAAACCTACCAAAATTCATGGGAGAAGAAGATTTAACTGCCACTGATTATTTCATGAAATGGGTCGAAGCCATTCCAACTTAAAGTTCCATAGATTCGGTAGTTATAAAATTCTTAGAAGAGAACATCCTATCGAGCTTCGATTGTCCCCGAAAAATAGTCACTGACAACGCCCAAGCTTTCA